>JAZGTK010016477.1:0-12718 GCA_036877625.1 Ambastaia sidthimunki
TCTCGCCTCTAGTTAAAAAAGTATGTGTTGAGAGAGAGATAAAGTTTATCAGGATGTTGCTTAAGGCAGAGCTGCCCTAAGTCGGTCTCCAGATGAGGCCTTAACGGACACCTGGGCCTTGCATGCGCTTGAGCAAGAGCAAGTATTCAGCTTATCTGTGGCTCCCAAGCCGCACGCTACACAATGACATGTTGAGGGCTGTGGTGTAGTGGTAGAGTCGAACTCCACCTCGACGATTGGCAAAAGTTATAAATTGCAGAGATTTTTACATTTTTTACATTACAAAAGATTTTTTACATTGCCTTACATCAGACATGAGGATTAGATTAGACATGATGCCCTTGTTCAATAAACCAAACCGTCATAAAATAATGATGGGAAGACCGCTTTAAACCAGCCATTACAGTGGCATCACATTCATAATTTATCCTCCTAATGTATTTAAATGGGCAAACCCACTTTGCCTTGAAGTTGCAATAGACTTTTTCAGACCTTCAGAAATGACGGAGACTGTAAAGCTGAAAATGACAGTGAGCATCTAAAAGATGTTCTGTTCTATAAGCAATACAGTTCTTCAGTGATAAATAATCTTGAGGTATGAAATATATAGGCAGAGCAATAGAACAATGTCTTTGTTATCCATATACAGGACAGGTATAATAGATCAGAATTGGTTTAGTTTATATCATGTTTCCATGGTCACAGGGTTGGTTGGGGTAATTCTTGATATGTGACTATTAACTGTGCAACAATTAAGAAATTTTAAGCCAAAACTTGTACCTGATATCTTAAGACTCTGATTGGCTGACACCTCTGATTATTAAAATATACTTTGGATTCATTTCACTAAATTTAATTTCATGCTACATTAAAGTTGGTAAAATATTTCTAATAGTTTTCAAGTAGTTTTCACTAACACTATTAATGGAAACGAAAATCAAAGCCTGACATCCAATAATAATTAAAACACTTGTAAATTATTATTCCCAAAAAAAAGGCCAGCAGTTCATTCAACACATGCTAAACTTTTGTGACAACATGCCCCAATAGCAGCTGTCGTCCATAATGTATGAGGTGTCTATATTTTCAGCTAAACTTAAAAGGTAAATAATTAACACAAACAATCTATAAAACAACAGAAATATAACACTTGATTCTGATTGGTCAGTTACAGCAGTCACATGTCTGAACCGTTGCTTATGGCAACACTCCAGAACAACTGTGCAAATAAGCTAATAAAATCATTTCAACTCCAATGAAGATTCATATCCATGTATTTATTTGTTAAGTACATGTGGCAGTTTTGATCAGGGTTTATGACTGACTTTGAATCATTTCATTACTGAGAATGAACACATATTGTGCACTAGTACCGCAGTAGTAATGATCCACGGGAACATTGAAAAGGAAAACAGTTGTATTTAAAAAATGTGATAAAATATGTGCGCCAACAACAAGGTTCTGTGGGTTCTAAAAATGCTTTAAATGCATTCTGAAAACGCATAAAAAATGAGAAAAATTCATTTTTGCTTACATTGCTTGGCCACTGTCTTTTTCTTTTGATACATCAGCTTATATGGCTATTAAAATATTTAAATCAAAATATTTAATATTAAGTTACTACTGATCAGAATCAACCATTCAACCGTGCTGTGGTACTATTTGCATTTAGAAACAATTCCATCCTTACCATTACATCACAGGCTCTCTTCTGTCATTTCTTAAATATTGATGCACATTATCATATTGTAGCGAAACACACAAACACAAATATATCCTTATTGCACAAATTTAAATAAGAAAGATGGAAACCGTATTGCCTCCAAGATGCATGTAGGCAGCCACATGTGTCGGTTTAGAATTTCAACAGCATTCGCCAAGGAAGATTAATTCATGCGGAGGCCTACGCCATTTCCTCTGATTCCTCAACCTACGTCCAATCCATTGTCATGGGAACCATCAAAGAAACTAAAACGACGTTTCCCATGACTACCATATCCATCCTGAAACCTATTTACAAATCATCGGTCTACCATAGAACTATTTTTCACACACAAGTTTCTACAACCTCCAAGCAGTTTCAGTTCGGTCACCTCCGAGCTATGGCGGAGGTGATGGCCGCTGTGTGCATGCGTGCTTCTAAGCCATGCGAGAAACCTCAGGTGACAAACGCCACCTCCGACGACAGTTCAGATGAAGTGCCTGAGCCTCTAGTGCCAAGCTGGATCTCAGCCTTCTTACTGTGATTTAATGTACATTCAGGGTTAAATGTTGCACACAGCCTGCAGGGACAAAAGGCAAACCAAACTGATCTCCAAATCAACAAGGATCACACTCCAAGCTGTCACTCCGTTTCGAGTGTCTCTGAGTGTCTCTATAACGTTGCTGTCGAAAGCGACTGACTAACGCACTTGCAATTTTTCATCCACTTTGAGGTGAGTTTAATACAGATGGGAGCTGTAACCTCAGATCTATTCTACTACATAAAGTCATTGTATGCGTGCGTGGAGTGCTGGAAGAAATCATTTTTACTGGTATTTTTTCGTATAAAATAATGGCATTTTTGTTTAACAAATACAAAGACACAGAAATTAAATTCTTTTTATGTCCAACTTTGTATCCAATTAAAAAAAGCAACTACAGCAATGAGCAAATTGTGTTTCCGACTAAAATGCAAACCAAAGCCTTTTAGCTTTTGCTACCAAAATCAGCTCTTCCACATGTTGCAGCCAAACTTCCTGTTTCACCAGGCAATACATCAACCCAGATAAGGAAACTGGTAAAAAACATTCCACTTTGAAATAAATCATTTGAGATAAACATGTTTTTGGTACCAAGTAATTTTTCCTATCACGGCTAGCATGAATGGCAACAGTCAAAATCTTTTTTGTAATGGCATTGATGTGGCGCTTTGAGTAGTCGCTGCGAGTTTAGGGTCATAATCGGAATTCCCGGAGTGACAATTCCAGGCCCCCTGCCGACACGGAGATATCCACTACAAAACACAATAAGCACCCAAACAAACAAACTCAGTTGGAGGTCAACACAGAGGCCTGAGCCCCAGCTGTGTGTCTAATGGCCAAATTAAAACTAAAGCGAGAGACTGAAATGCCACATGATAAGGGCTGCGAGGAAGCATTTTGGGCGCAGTTTGATCCAATTACAGACCGTCCAGGAATGTCTGATTCCTGCCATTTCATACGGTCATGTCCAAATAACTGCGGGTGACAGTTTGATGTTTGTTAGAAAGCTAGAAAGCCCATGTACTACCAATTATGTCTTGAAAGTATAAAAAGCAATGCTAATACCGTATAACTGTACATTTAGCATTGGATCAAATGGCTTATTAGGAAACGGAGCAGAAAATTCACAACCTCTTACCTAAATGTTTAAATCTGCCTACATTAACATATGCAATAGTTTATATTGCACACATTTAGGTACTGTATTTAAGTTTTGCATTGCTATACTGTAATAGTGTATTTACTGTATGTATTGCACTTATTTACAAAATACTTAAAATGAGTCTTAAAGAGACAGAGACCCAAATTAGACAGAGACAGAGACCCTTAAAGAGACCCAAATTATCACTTAATACCTTTTTGTTGTTCCAAACCTGTATGACTTTCTTTCATCAGTGGAAAGCAGATATTAGGCCAAACGTTTACCTCACCGTTTACTTTTATTGAATTATTTTCATATCATAATATAATTGGTAAAACAGTTGTTGTACTGTAATGTTACCTATAACTGCACAGTAATTAAGTGCTATGAAAACACTGGGTTTGCTGGAACTGACGATTACTCTGTCGGCTGTACACCATTACCTAAGAGCTTGTCACATCGGAGCACTTGGGTCATTCCAGGAAAGAGATCTTTGTCGACAGGCTGTCAGCTAGATTTTAACACTGCTTACCTGACTGGTGAACGAGTAGCTATTGCTTTGCTCCTATTGGACAAGCAGCCTGTGATTGTTTCATAGCACTAAACAAGAAAACGGGAAAATTAACAGTTCGAGGTTAGAGGGACCGCAAGGTTTTTTTGACTTCCTGTTGGAACAAGTGTTGAGCATTTTAGCCAATGCTGTTGAGCGCGTGAATGCAACGGCCAATCAGATGTTTTTAAATTAGCCTCTAGGCCTATCAGGGATGACAGCTGTAATAATGGATGCGTCTGAAACCATGTGATACGCAGGTGCACATGGAACATAAAGCAACATCAGCTGATGCTTATAAATTACAATGTGATGTTGATTATAATAAATTACAACAGATCTGTTGATTATAATTGCGCTGAACTGCAAAGCTCTTAGAAACCGTATAAAAAATTGCAGAAAGCGATGTTCATAAATTATGAATAATTTATTCAAAATTTAATAACAGTTTTGTTGATCATGCTGTGAAGTTGACCACTTAGGTGTTGTTTTGATCTACTGAACAATAAAGACAGCTGGTTTGGGGTCTGTAGCATAAAGAATATGTGTATTTAAGGTGCACATTTTCTTAGTGAAATTTAATAATCAAAATGACAATATCAGGGACAATATTATTTTTTTCCAAACTGTGTTTCTAGGAGCCAGAACATCATCTGAGTGGTTCTTTAAACTTGGCCCTGTAAACAATTTACTATATACCAACTTGTTAAAAAAACCTCATAAAACCATAGAAACTGTATTGTGATGCCTTGACAACAACCCACACACTTTAGCATCATGGGAAAGGATTTTGCACAGATAAGTCACTGATTTTTTTTTAGAAAATTTAAAAGCCTTCTTTTATCTTTTAAATTAACCCCCAAACAGTATTACAATCCTGGAAAAAAACAAATAAATACAAACTATTTCTAAAAAGTGCATGCCTGCCTTAATTAAAAACAAAGGGTTCAAGCTTGTGCCTGTCTACTGGGGTTTAATTAGGTAAAAAAAATTGGGTAAAAAAAATCACTGTTATTATTTGTTCCTTAAAGAGCACAGGGGACTCAGAAATCACAGTCACCACCAGACCGGAAAGTCAATCCCAGCAGAACATGGGGGAACATTTTCAACGTTCCGGGTGAGAATGTTCTAGCTGCATGGGGCCCGGAACACCAACTTCTGCAGCTATGCACCAACGCTTGTTTATGCTCTGTACCATTAGATCAAAGAGAACCATCCGCATTGTCACTTTGACACTTTGTGTCTATGCACAAAGACAACATTGTTTCACTTCCCAAAACAAAGTGAAAACTGAAAAGATGGAGTTGTGAGTTTCTTGCTTGTCTGCGGTACGGCAATAATACACTCTACTGTTTTCACAGGTCTAAAAAGCTTTAATTGTGATGCTTTCCTAGTCGAGTGCATTTCAAAATGTTCCATCAGCACCGTGAAGCAGCATGCGTGACCCGGCAAAGTGGCGCTCAACGCACTTATCGGCAAATGCAGCCCGCACAACTGCAACTCTGTAACCACGTGGATACCTGAAAAACGCATGACATGACTTACATTTGCAGAATTGCATCGCATGCACAAAAGTCAGATTAACTTGCAGGCCAAGATGTAAATATGAAATTACAAACGATGGCATTTTCTAGAGCACCAAACCACTGGCTTAAAAATGAGATGAGAAGAACATCTGTGTTTGAATAGAAAGAAAAACATTAAAGGTTTTTAAAAGCTAAATTTGTCGTTTGCTAACTTCGTTTGCTGTTTAATTACTGTGAGGCTAAAGCAGAATGCCTCAAAATACCAGTGCAACTGTATTTTACAAATGGTACGACCATGTGTGGTAGTAAATATTTATGAAAAGTGTTACTCAGCTGAAATTGGTTGTGGGTCAGACTCGGTATGAGCATGTCTTATTTTAATATAGGAACTACTTTTAATGTGTAATACAAACATTTGTGTGTGTATATGGCCCGTAATGCACATTATAAACAAATCAGAGCATCTCTCAAGACTCTCAGGATAGTCTGAGTTTAATTCACATCTGAGGATCTAGATTTGTTTGTAATGCTCACAGATTCTCCCTGAAATTCCCTGAAAAAAAAATTTAGTGTGAAATTAAAACACAACTACAACCTATCATTATTTTTAGAGTCTATCTGTATTTTTAATATCTATATTATCTATAAAATATCAATTGTCTGTTGCACAAAGGTCATGGGTTCGATTTCCAGGTAACACGCATACTGATAAAACGTATACCTTCAATGCACTGTAAGATGCTTTTGTCTCCCAAATGTGTCAAATGTGTATGTTTAAAATATCTATTATGACAATAAAACCTACATTTTTATATAATTTGAAGGAAAAGTCACATTGTTGCACAATGATAGGCTGTCGTAGGCGGTTGACAGAGCATTGCTATTAAACATGAGTGGTATCACCATATTGCTTAGTACCACAGACATTGTCAGCCCCTATTTTGAGGCCCCCTGTGTTTCCTCTCAGCCCCCGTAAAAACCAGTGATTATGTCTCATCACTGCAGTCACAGCCACTGCAGTAGAATCTGAAGTCCTGTGAATCCCCCCAAACCAGTCATTTAAAAACATTATGTGCTATCTTTCCCTCTACCCAGCTAACAGGAAACATTCTCAGAACGTTTGCTAATGTTCTCTAAAAGTTCTCAAATCGTTCCTGCAGTAAAGTTACAAGAGCATTTTTTTATATTATTTATCATATTTATTGAAAATGTTATTCGTCTTAGTAGAACTTTTTAAAAAATTTACAGAATTAAACAAAATGTTTGAATAATGTTCTGTTAACATTATTAACTGCAGTAATATTAATACAATCTATAAAACAATGGATGTTTTGAATGGTCCTAAACTTTCAAAATAACATTTTAATGTTTTTGTTACTTAATGGGAATGTTACAGAAATGTTCTTACAACTTAAACCTGTTAGCTGGGTAGTCAGGGGTTGGAACGGGTCAAAGGTGGCAAATTCATGCCACCATTACTGATAAACGTCTACCAACAAACAGATAAACTCTTCATTGTATATTAAAAAGTCATCAGTTAAGGGGCATCTGAACTCATGACCTTTTGCACTATATTCAAAATAAGGCCTAAATCCTTAAATTGCCTCTGCTTGGTACTGAGATATTTTAGCAGATATCAGAAGACAATTCAATTATTGTGACAACCCTTCTTGGCTGTGGGTTCATCAACAGGTTAGTTCATTATCACAGAGAATCCAGAACCTCAAGTCTATTTCTCTTACAGCACCATTCCCTCCTGCCCACCGAGCCCTTTGTATCATTAGCCTGCGTCCACCACAAAACCTGATACCATAGGTTCCATCATTTATTAATCTGGCCTTGACATCGACCCCATGGCATGGTCACAAGGGCCGGATAAAAAGTCTTGCCAGGTGGGTCAGGCCAGGACTGAGCCCCCGGCTAAGTTTAAATTCTCTCGTGACCAAAAGGAATCAGCTTTCTGGACACTTATGAGCTCAGGTCTGACTGCAAACACACCAGGTGTCATCTCTATAAAACATGTCAGTTTCTTAGACACTAGAGACATTATTTTAAATTTTTAGCACAATGTTGGTCCATTCTATGTTGGTCATCTACTTTGTCTAGCTAAGGCTAATATTACAGCTAGCATTTATGTAATACACAAAGTAAAATAAATGTTCACATTTTTTTGCTTTTTGAAATTGTAAAACATTGTGATATTGTTTCTTTTCTTTATCATACAGTGCTTCATGGAATGTTGAACCTAATGAAAATAACTTCAGATTTACAAAATTCCCACTGAGTCATTCCACAATGATTTTAATCACCCAACACTGTGGGAATCTGCTCTTCCCTGGGTATCATTAGCATAATTGCCCCCTTTAAAAAAATACAATCAATCATGCTACAGTCTCACCAGCGATAGTTGCTCTTTTTGGCAAGATGGTGACGGCTCCAACAGCGGCATCTTCCAGGCCTTGAATAGGGCTGTTCTTGGCTCCCCAGCTATCTGACCCGATCCACAGGAAATGGCCAAGTTGATCTGCTCTTTTGCTGGCGTTAAGGACCCCCCTGCGAACATTCCCACAGACGGAATCATTGTAATGGACACTGAAGCCCTCTGTTACTCTTCAAGAGATGTTGGCTTGCAGTTATAGTGTCAAGATTGAATCGTTAGTGCGTATGAAATACAAAATAGCAATTTTGAATCAGTTTGCGGATTGATGGTATGTTGATGTCATTAATCAATACCGCTTGTAGCTGAGCTTATACAGCAAACAAGATATAAACCACTGAAGTACACCCTTGAGTTTTATCTAAGTAATAGCATCTCTGGCCAGTAGAGTATTGATTAGTTGTCGCCAAGAACGTTTATGTTATTATTTTTGGTGCTTGAAAGGGAGCAATTAATTGGTTTAAAATCGAACACACTGCGGTTCAATCTCTCAATTTACGTGTTTTGCTCCGCGTGGTCCGTTAACAGCTTACCGTATATCCTCATCGTAAGCGAAAATAATGACGGCCCGGGCATGACGCGTCTCAAGCAGTTGCCGGATGATCTTGTCGAAATCAGCCTGCTTGTGTTCGTGTGGGATCTTCAGGGACTGAGCGATGCAGATTCCACCTAGAAGAAGTGAAGAAGACCATCTTAGGAGGCACCTTGAGGAAGTTCTCTGCAAATTTGTGAGGAATATGACACGGAAAATGCCTTAAACGCTTCTGCAGGAAAAGTGTTAAGATATGTCAAAATCCACCAGCAGTTTTACAGGTTTGAATCAGGTCATAATGGAACATTATTTTAACATTATACTAACACACCCATGTTCAACAAAACAATCTCCTTGCTGGATTTATGAACATTACATCAGCTGTTCATTTATAACAGAACTGAAGAACTTCAATAGGTCCTTGTAACTTGTATTATATTGGATATCATTTTGCATTATCAACAATGTTATTTAAATGGTGATTATTACATTGATTTGTTTCTTAACTAAAATCAATCAATACCGTGAATGAAAAACTGACACATCAAGTGTTTTTTTCTCTGAAGCCCCAACACTGTTATTTATTTTAAACTGCTTTATAGGTTTAATGAAGCAAAATTAAAATTGTATTTAATAAAAGTATTTATTTTTCAGATAAACCAAGATTATGCCTGGAGATCATTTACTTTTGAACAGTTTTACTTTTTTTTTTTTTTTACTTTGGGTATCTGATTTTTAGGCTAGTGCTTAAAAAGGGCTTAACCAAGGGCTACAAGCTGACATAGTCCATATTGGGAATCACTGATCTAATACACTAGACTGCATCAATCTTTCTAAAAAAAAATGGTTTGCCACTTTTTCACAGAGCTACAGAGCTGCAAGCGAAAGTAAAATACAGCTTCAGTTTTGGATTTTGTAGGTTAATGACGACTCCAAATCCCCCCCAGTGATTTATTGTTTGGCTAACATCAATATCCGAGTACATGCCTGCTTCCCTGGAGTGGAGCTTTTTATGAGCGTGGAATCAGAACATTGGAAATGTGATAAAAGGGGACAGGCCAGTGAAGAAAACCCTTCACAGTTTGTATAAGTTCCTTCAACACACTGGCTTTCTGGGAAAAGAATCATTGATTTTGGCATCACTTCCTATCCCAGTGACCCCACATTCAGTGCTCCTCTTTGTTGACTTATCCCACTTATCCCTGGGAATCTGTCACATTATCTTCTATATTCATAAGAGAATTCCATACTGACATTCTAAGACTGATGAGTTCTACAAAGAAAATCTAGAGACGATTTTGGAATTAAAATGCAGATCTGTTGAGTTATGGTTGAAAAAATAATCGCCTGTATATAAACATTTGTGAGATGCTGACCTTCCAAAACTGCTGTCTAGACAGGAAACTCACTAGAAGTGAGACACAGTTGGAGACACGCCCCAAAGAGTCCTCATTTATTCTACTGATTTATGAATGTTTAACAAACCAGTTTGTCTGAATCACTGAAAAGGACAGATCTAAGGAAACAGACATCACTCAGGTGGGGAATAGCTAAAGGAAATAAAGCAAGGCAAAATAAACAGCAGATGAAGAATTATTTAATAACTTTGATATAAAAAGAGATCTAACAAATGCAGAAAACAAGTCAAATATGAAATGCACAGAAATATGTTATACCGCACCGTAGCCGGTTAGGTTACAAAAGAAATTACAACAATTTTATGCACCGACATGACCAAAATTGCATCACGGAATGATGGATATGTTATTTCCTGCAGTACTGCACCATCAGATTAGACCGAAACCATAAAAACAAGCCCAAAATCTGAACCTTTCCGGCCCTTCAAGTTGAGTTAATGCGAGTTAATTGATCTGTCAACTAATGTTAACTGACCAATTAGAGCCTTCCAGAAGCATGTCACAAAGTGGTGAGACTCGTGCTAAATTGACGTGGACAGGCCTTGCAGACACCAATTATAATTAAATCCCTCTTAGCTATGGGACTCATCTCCACACGCCTCAGAAAATACACAACGCATGCTGACAATATATGGAGCATGAATCACTGAGGCGGATGCAACTTGATTTTTCTTCTATACAGCGTGCCGTGAAATTATTTAAATTTAATCCAGCCATTGTTTACTAGTCTAATCCGGCCATTGTTTACTAGTCTCTCGCTTTTGTTGGTGAGTCTAAGACATTCTTGTGAAACGCACCTTTGTGTCTTTCCACAACAAAAGCAAACTACTTACGATACCTGTAGCCACTTTTGTGCTTATTTGGTGTGTGTGGTGGGGAAGATCTTCAGAAATTTGTGATTTAAAACAAAAATTTTACTTATAGTTTTATAAGCAAGTTGTGACGTACAATTTTGAATGGATGAGTCACATTCATAGCTGTTGTAATCATTAAATACAAATTTTATATAAATATGAATATCTATTTAAATGGTCACCTCACATAACAACAGCTACCTCACATAAGATACTCACATTTTACATTGTATGTGCTTTGGTTAAAGCTTTCCTCATGTTGCCAAGAAGTTAAAGTGAAAATATCCAATAAAGAAACTCCAGGTTATTAGGAGAAACTGACAATTCTCTGGGTCTTTACTGTTACTCAGATCTTTAAAGCTGGATGTCACCAGTAGGTTCTGAAGATGTGTCTCCAACAGGCTCCTCTGGCTTGACCTGGATCACATTTCTAATCTTTCATTGTCCGAGGTGACAACCTTAATTCAGAACAAACTTCAAGGTGTGATAACTTTCTTGACACAGACCTTCTTAGATCCAAGTGTCATCTTGAGGAGATTATTGGAGTAGGACATAACAAACTCCCAAATCAACTGAAAAAACGAAATCCCTCCAACAAAATTTGATTATGGACATAATGATTATGAACATGCTAATTTAAATGTTAGAACAATATAGAATAGAACAATATATATTTTTAATCAATAATATAACAATAGCATGTTTTAATGCACACACTGGATGAGGGTGGAGTGCTGAAGCTATTCTATAATTAGTCCAGTCCAGATCCACTTTGGGTTTTCTGTTTCCTGATGTCTGCTCTCTTTATACTCACTGGTGAGAGAATCCTGCTCCTAGCAAAAAACACAGACTCTCAACATCTGAAAAATTTTGTTCCTCACTCCACCCCTGGTGATCCGTCATACCTCAGCACGATTTCTGAGAAGGTTCCAAAGAGCATCATATGTTCTTCAGCGGAAACCAGGAAATCTTGTAGGAGGTAACAATTTGATTAGTGACCTACATAAAATCATCAAGAATTTCCTAAATTAAGTCTTTTGTACTGTTTTAAAATCCCCACAATTGTATGTGTGGGCTTATACTTTTGTATCCCACAGTGCATGAGATAAAAACAAGAACTAAATCGGTTTTACAAAAGTAAATTTTGTTTACCATTATAGCAGCATACAATGCAACATAAATTCCCTCTTTTTTTTTTGTTATTTATACCACAGAAAGGATTAACCTTCCTATTCCTTAACCTTTTATCTGTTCTTTTTGGCTTACCGAAATATTTACATAAATTTTTACATAAACATATTTTCTGTTATGAAAAGGGCTAATCTTAAATCTCACACATCATCACTTGAAAGTGAACAAAATATCATTTTGATGAACAGCTTCTGGTAATTTACTCTTTGAGGATTGTTGATGTTTCATCATGGTGTTTCAAAAGCCATCAGAGACACTCTGTGAAATACATGTTTGAGATTCAAGACGCTTCTTGTCATTACGGGGGTAATTTATGTTACATGAGTCTGGAGAGGTCTGTTTAAATGAAACATGAAAATGAAGAAGAGGCTCATGCTATAAACATGCAATCAGACACGCAGCAGCAAGTGGATTTACTGCGGGAAATCGGAGCCGAGACGACAAGCTGGTTTGGCTGTGCGGAAAAAAGCTGGATTCTGTGGAAATGATTCTCTCTGAGGACAATCGTTGGCGGCACCCATAAGAGAGAGAAATTACAATTGAGGGCTCATAAATATCTCAATTATGTTTCCTAGACATCAGTGAGATGTTTCTCTGTCTAACGTGTCTTTTAAATCTGGAATCCAAAAACAAAAAAAAATGTTTAAAACATTATATATAAATAAAAGTTATGGAGCAACAGATCAGTGTTTAAAACTGTCAAATTCAAATTTTATTTATCACATACATTTTCATACAGAGTACGACACGCAGTAAAATGTTTTTGATGACTGTCCAACATCGCTTCAAACCTTAAGTCACCTTACTTTACCCTGATTCAGAATTT
>JAZGTK010016478.1:0-12717 GCA_036877625.1 Ambastaia sidthimunki
ATAGGTTTAGATGAATTTGCAATAATTCATCTTTACCAGAGAAACAGTTCTCGTATTCTTGCATTAATATACGCATAATACCCAAACACTTTAATTAAATCAGACATTTCATGCAACATGGCGTTTGGTTTGGTGGTGGTCGTGGCCTTAACACAGACCATTATTACGGGAATAACCCATCTGATGTCATCACATTCTAAGAGACCAACATCATTATTGCGCTCATTTTGTTGCTATTGTGTGCACGTCTTCTGCATTTATATCAGCGTCATTCAGGAGCGCCATTTAAAGGGGTCATGACATGCTTTTTATTTCCTTTGGGTCAACTTATAATATTTATAAAGCGTTTGCTTACAAAAGTCACTATGTAGTAATACATGGCCATATTTCACCCCGTCGCTGAGCATTTGAATGAAGTCTGGCGTTTGTGCTCCCTAACCTTAGAGTTCAATGTAAACGTGTAAAATTATACGTTTAAAAAAGGAATAACAATTATCAGTATTTTAACTACCACAGTATAACATTTACAGTCTTAATGACAACTTAGGCAGTTAAATGATTCATCTTTTTCATAAGCTATTTTTTGTTTACATTGATTCCAGTCCTGTTTGCAGACATATAGACGGAAACTCGAACTTACAGATTTTATCTAGAACACCAAAAAGACAAATGATGAAAGATTTCCAGTCACGTGACATGAAGTGTCAGAGTAGCTAAAAAGTTTGTGTTGTATGTTTACATTGTATTAAAATACACAAATTTCATATATATATAATAGCAAAGTCTGATCACCCTGACTGCTAAATTCTGGTAGTATTCCATATCCAGCATCACTATACAGGTCTCTGCCTGTAGGCAACAGGCATCATTTATATCCTGCTCAAGAATATGCCCACTGATGCAGCTGGTTTCTTTATTGACTGTATAATAAACTTGAGCGGAAAACTCTACAGTCTCTCTACTCTACAACTTGAGCTCAGGGTCAATGTGGGTTCATGTTTTTTGCAAGATGTAATGATTAAGGTTAGACTGAAATAAATAGTTACAAAATCAGCTACAGTGATCAGCTTTGAGTAATATTAGCAATTACACAAGTTTAAGAAGCTTTCACTTGTTAATTAAACTACTTTGTTTCACTTTTTTAATACTAATCTTAATTTAAATTCAAGTTTAAGATTTGTTTAAAAACTTTAAAAAGTTATGAAACAGTATGAATTTAAGCTCTCAGATGTAAAAGAGATTTGGTAATAAAAGAGAAGTAAAATAGAAGTAAAACAGAAAAACACGTTTTGTCAATTGTGACTCATGACACAAATGGTGTTCCATGACTTATCATCTCCTCCATATGTTACATCATTCTACATATAATACTTCATTATTTTACAAATAGCTTTACTGCTTTAGATGTAGCTGCATGACACACTTGTTTTCTGTTCAATGAGATTTACTTATTTCATATATAGTTTTAATACTTTTACTTGTATTTCTTTTGGTATAATTCACAAATATGAATTAATTAAAGCATGCTGAACAACAGGTTCATTGTAGGCTTAACATAAAGGAGTTGTTCTAGTGTGAATACGATGCAGTTTTTCTACTTAGCCACTGGAGGGCGTAAAATGCAACATTTCAGTAACATTTCAGTAGTAATATACTGTAACATCACCTGAAATTATCTCCCAAAAAGTATTCCAGTCAAAACAATGTCGTAACCATATAGATATAGCCATATTTAAGAGGGTACATATAGGAGCCTATACTAAACGACTGTAATTATAGAATCTAAAATCGTATAATTACCCACTGAATGGCTACATAAAAAGACAATTTGCAAATAGGAACAGAAATCCACAATTACTTTAATGTCTTTAGTGTTGATGGATGTATATCTTCTCAACCTATATTCAAGATATTAGCAGGTACATCCATCAATGGTGTTAATACATGTAAACAAGCCTATATTAGCTTAGCACTAAATACTTTAAAGGTCTAATCCAGTGATCATTAATTTTTTGTTGAAAAATTTAGATTGAGATCAGATCTTTTAGTTGTTTTGAATAGCTAGTATTTTAATTAGTGTATTTTACTGTAAATATACAGTTGTCTGTTACCAAAATATAACATATGGTGGATACTGTGAACTATAATAAAAATACAGCTGTCAATAGGATTGCCAAGACGCACTTAATTTCCTGTGTTGACTCATTCCATTCATTTGCTGTAAAATATACTGTGTTTAAAGTTCTTTATGGAACATTTCAGTCAGACACAGAAATATTGGCAATTGGTTTTTACATTAACGATGATGACTTAATTTTTAACAGTAGCATACGTTTTTACACTACCATGTACAAAAGTGACATGCGTGAGCACGTGGGATATCTTTTTACAATTCTCCTTTTATTGTAACCTTGATAGCAAAAAAGAGGACAGAGACGGTGTAGGGAGGGTGTAAGGATGAGGTTTGTCAGAGATTGTTGTGAGGGAGCGAGAGAGAGCTACACTGCAGTATTTTATGCCTACAGCACTGAACCTGTGAGTACTGGTATTTGTACGTAGACATCAGGCACACAGATGTTAGGAGCCATCTTGCATGAAAAATTAGCTGTTGTCACCCCCCTGAATTTATGAAACCCAAAAACGTCACGTTAAAACGTTTGTAGTGCTCAAAATGTTGTTTGCTGCGTCAGGCTTCAGCCCATGCAATAATGCAGTTATAAAAAGTGCATGCAATATGTAGAACATTTTAAGCGTGCCCGCAGTGTCGCAGCAGCACACAGCAATGAACTAAATATACATGAAGGTAAAAGGGTGGGTGGGGCAGATATCGACGTAGTGCCGGTATTGAGTAACACACCCGGCTGAGTGCTGACTCTGCATGTGTGTGTTTTTGCTGAACGTGCATGTCTCTTTGTGTGTGTGTGTGTAAATTTCTGTCCACACTTAAGAGGCCGAGTAGGATATGGTGACCCGATGCAGAGCTGCATCATGCATGCATTAAATGCGATTCATGAAATGCATCGGTCTCCACTTACATCCATAATGCGGCTCTAAAGTTGGCCGGCAAAACAAATATAAAAAATATTGGTAATGATAATTTAACACTAGAACTCTTGAGTTATTGGTATTTGCATAGATGCAGTAGATGCAGTATGAACGTGTGTGTGTTGTTGGTCTGGTACTCTGCACATCTCTGTGCCAGGCAGCTGTAGTTCTGGCTCTCTATCTGCGACGACACATGATTTTTCTAGAGGAAGGGTGACAGACTAAACTGCAGCACTTTGAGGGGCGGTGGGGATACGAGGGAGGGAGGGGAGGGTGTGACGAAGTTGCTGCTACTACTGCAGAGAGCCTGGCTGATAAACCATTGCTGCAGCGCAGCACTGGGAACTTGTCCAGAAACACAAAACTCCAGACTGCAGAGGAATAAAATGGTGCAGAGCTAAAGAACACACATCTTCTCATCACACACACATACAAACACTCACCCACACACACACACACACATACAAACACTCACACTCACCCACACACACGAACACACACACATACAAAAATACTCCAAAAAAAATCTCAATGGGGAGCAATTAGTTTTCATTTTAAAGCTCTGCAGCCTTTACTGTAGTTTCAACCAATTATACGTAGCTAAAACATGAATGTATTTGTGCTAGTCAATATAGAGATAACTCTTGAATCTCATGTTGCAGTAAATTTCATTAGTGGAAATGAAGGCACCCTTTTGTCTAAAACTTTCTAAACAGTTAGAACTTTTTAAGTTGTACAATTTTTCAAAACAATTTATTGGAAACAATAAATTACATTATATTAAATTATACATTATTTATAAAGAAGCAATACATTTCTTTCCATGCAAACTCAAACATGGCCTATCCATGGACATTGGTACTCAAAATGATCACAATCAAGCCATTTTCCATAATTTTAAAATATAACACATGCAACTTATTGTAAAGTATCTCACCAATCAGAAGAATGGAACTGATGTGTTTATATTTGCATATCTCGCAGCCTGTCCAGCCTCTTCCATGGATGTGCTGGTGCCAGCACAGATCTACGCCCTCAACGGCACCAAGATTAAAATTCCCTGTTCATTCACATCATGCTACAAACTGAACCCCAGCAAGTTTGCCATGAACTGGACCTATCAAGAGACAAGCAACAGCACAGAGGAGATGGTGAGTAAAAAAACAGTATTTACTTGTGTAAACCTACAATGCCTCAGGTTACAACTGTTACCTTTGTTCCCTAAGAAGGGAATGAGACAATGTGTCATATGATGGCACTTTTGGAAGAAGCTACATGGAAAAGACTTCACTATCATGTAATGCAGGGTTAAGTTCCCTCGAAAGGAAACTTCCATTTACAGTTTACAATTACAATTTCTTTGGGTCTTTAAATAAGATTTAATTTCCTTCTTGTCTTAATCTAACTAATTTAACTAATCCAAAATGTTGTCTTTACAAGTTTATGACTTACAAGAACAAGATAACACCCCTGAAGTCCAGCCGATTTGGAGACCGGGTCGTGTTTACCGGGAACCTGGAGAAGAATGACCTGTCCATCACTATCTCAGATGTGCAGGTGACCGATGACGGATTCTACAACTGTTACGTGCGCAACCCTCCAGACCGCATTCAGGGTCACGGCACCATCCAGTTCACGGTCCTTTCTGAATGTAAGAGTTGAGCATGGCCTGAGAAACTGTCAAACAAACATTTAATAACCTTCAACTAGGGTTACTTCAGGGCATCTGATAATAAATGTGGTTTCCTTAGTGCAGATGTGGTCCAGGGTTTGAAATAATTTTTAGAAAAAAACAAAATGCCAAGAGAGGTCACTCTCAGTTCTGAGAACTTTTGCCTGCGGAAGCCATTTTGTTCTTAAAATATGGATGGTCATTAAGAAACTGAGAAAACAATAAAGTTGGTGATGACCTAAGACTTTTATATAACAAATTGTAGAACCATCAGTCTAGTGAGTAGAGTCTCTCTCTCTTGTTATGTGCAGTGCCTCCTCCTAGGGACTCAACCATCGCTGTTGCCATTGGAGCTTCTGTGGGGGGAATTCTCGCTTTGTTGATTCTGTCTATGGTGGTGGTGAAGTGCATTCGCAGACATAAGAACCAGGAGCTGATCTCAGATGAGCAGAAGATGGAGGAGGAGGGCAAAGTAGATGGAGAAGGAGGAACAGAAGAAGCGCCGAAGTAAGAACATCTGTCTGTCTGTCTTTCTGTCTGTCTGTCGTCTATCTATTAATCTATCCTTTGAATATTTTCAAAGTAAACAGCTTATTTTGAATTCTGAAACAGGCAGCCCTAACCCGACTGCTACATCCTGAAGGCTGGAGCCCTATCATTCCCATTCTGGTAAATACCATTTATCACACCATATCAATTCAGAATACAGTCATTATTATATATAAGGAATAAAATAATATGAACTCTATCACCCAGACTTATAATAATAATAACACTTGTGTAGGTGGCAGGTAGTGCACACAGTCTTACATTTTTCTGTCTTTCTTATATTTTCCAGAAGTGTGTATGAATCTTCTGCCTGAAGATATGTTAAATGTGTTTGACTCTTCGTCCTGTCTTATCTAACATTCCTAAAGGCTTGATTTTCTTGTGTAGCCATCAAACATGTCATGTTTCCGTGGTGAGATCCCTGACACAGTGTCATGGTGTCCAGTCAACGGTGAGAAATAACTAAGAGCTTCAGATTGCCTCTTCCACTCAGTATGCCAAGTTAAAGTAGTAACTTGGCGATTTTTTTCTCTATCTACTGCCAATGGATTAGCCATCCAGTATTTCTGCTGACAATTTTATAAAGTAAGTTTAAAACGGACAAAGCACACAAATTTCTCTTTACAACTGCCAAAGCATTTTTACCCTTATGGTGTTTAAAAGTTTAGGTAATCACTGCCCTCAATTTTCTCTCAAGTATGTGGGGAAAATACTGTGTGCGTGTCTGTGTGCATGTGTGCCTTCTCATTGTGCTAGTTTTCTCTTATCGAGTTGAATGTTAATGCTGTTTTTACAATCCAGTGGGTGAAACAGTGTAAGATTTAGCAGTATTATCATGACAGGAACACATTCCATGTTCCAAATCTATAGTTTGCTAGTCTCAAAATAAGCCACAGCATGTCGTAACTCACCTCAACACATAAACAATCATTGCATGCCAGTTCCCTTACATGTGATGCATATAGACGGCGCAAAATGATCCATAAGTTTGCACAAGCAGCTATAAAAATTGCTTTCACACATAAATATAATCATTAACGGTAAAATGATTATGTGGTAAATGAATATTTCAGGTGGACAGTTGTATTTATAGATAAAAACCAAAAAACCTAAAGAGAAATTTAATGAATAATATATTGATTGTGTTTGATTTGTTTGTTATGTGATATTTAGAAAGTTTGTGAACTTCGTTTATATGAGTATCTTGAACATATTTGTTGTAAACCTTTTTGTTTAGTCACTACTAAATTTAGAATCTCAGAATTCATATTTAATCTGAATCAAATTTCAAAAAAAGTCTTAAAATCTGATGTTCTTGAAAAAGTTCTTAAAGAAACCAAAGTGTTTTAATTCAATAATTTGCTAAATTACAGAAATTGCACGTGAATGTGTCAAATATATAATGTATTGTGGCCCCAAAGGTATTTGGATATTTAAACCTGACTTAAAATGTATGACTATTATTGCAAATGCTGCTATGCTTTATCTTTGAACTTCTTAGCCATGTTTGCAACTGCTGGTCCCAAGAACATTTTAGTATTCAGCCTCAAATCTTAGAATAACCAAAGTGTAATGCCTTACATTTAATATGAATATTTTACTACACTTGACAAACAAAAAGTATTTAAATACATATCAAAACCAAAGTTACTAAATGAAAGTTCAGAAGCAACATCTATAAGAATCTATAAGGCACTGCTTATCTCCGTCAGGTGTTGTTTTTTTCCTTCATCCCTAGTTCTTGCCCTATATAATATTCTTCATGTACTAGTACTGTAGTCCCATGGGGTTTAAATCAGAGCTTGAGTTCAGTTTTTCTTTGAGACCTTCTTTGCAGTCTGCAAGCCAATTTTATTTATCCTTTAGCATAAATGAACGTGTCTTTTTAAGTGTCCAAATATTTCGTGGGGCCACTCTAAGAAATACAAACAAACACCAGAGAAAGATGAAAAATGCACATTAGATTCAAGCACAAATCATTTTAAAAATAAAAGACAATTTGGATGCAATTCAAATGATAAAAGACATCAAGTGGGCACTATCAATGCCCAACTAAAAAAAATAAATTAATTGCAAATTAATTAAATTAATTGAAAATTACTTGAGATCCTAATAAGCTACCGTTTGTGTTGGTGATCTGTTTTGATTGTGTAACAAACAGAGATTGTGTTTCGGTGTTGTGACGTTTTAGATGTTTCTCATAAATAGTTTCAGACTACATAAAATCTGCCACATCTTATCATTCGTTCGAAGAACAATAGTTACAGTATTACTGTATCATATAATTTTCAGCAAATGTGAGAAAGTGTTAAATAATTCTATGAAAATGATATTCTATTTATTCTATATATACTGTATATGTAAAGTAGGAGCATATAGTGAGTGTCATTTAAAAAGTTCTATATTTAGATCAAAGCAAATCAGTATTATAAATACAGTATGTGGGTGAGAACTTACATCGTTAAAATAGTCATTAGCAAACCGTTTTTCTTTGTGCTGACAAAATCCCATGAAGGATATACAGTATATTTTCTTTTGCTACAAACATACCAATTTATGTCATCCATAATGTTGCTATTAACTTCTTTAAACTTGTTTCATTTTACACATATCATCACTCATTTGTTTATTGATAACAGTAATTATCACACACTAATGCATTTAGGCGACATGAGCCGAAAGCAACAGTAAATCTGTATGCAGGAATGCTTAGCATAAACATTTCAAGTCTGAGAACTATCTCAGCTTTTGTTCCCACTTCTACACTCTTAATTAGTGTTGCTTGCAAACATAGTGTCACTATCATATTCAGTTTTCAAAATCTGTATGTTGCAACATAAAAGGAGTTATCGTACGGTACAGTGTAGGTGAGACATACAGTGTAGGTGTGGGATATTTTTGCTTAGGCAAGTGTATCTTGGTTCTTTGTATTTTGGGAACCCTTAAGCGTTCCTGACATATTTTGAGCCCTAAATATTGTGGAGACAATGGGCTCACAATATTGTGTATGGATGGGCTGTTTTAAGCTTAATATCCCATTAAGCACCACTTACAATTCCTAAAAAATGTACTGATCTAGTTTACATTTTGCATTCCATCAGTATTTTAAAGTTTATCATACATTATGTTGACAACTTTATAGTTATATTTGTGATGCCCTGGTGATACTATGGTTCTTGCACATGTGCCATGACATCACCATGGTACTCTGAAGTACCAATAACATGATATGTTATCATTCAGTACCATGACATATAATCACTGTACCATGGTACTGCCATAGTACTTTATTGTGAATGTGTTGCTTGTGTTTTTATTATTTACACTTTATCCAAATAGTTTATCCAACTGTTTAGGTTTAAAAGTACTTGTTTTTTTATTATTATTTTTTTTTTACAATAAGTAGCATCAATTAACGCACCATTATTGATACTGGTTTATTATTATGATTATTATTGTTATTGCTGAGATTTACAAGCTATCAGGACAATTGCTATGATTATGTATCCAAATCCAAATGAAGTTAAAGTTACACAGTTATTTTGTACACGTGCATGTGGATTGTGAATTACTGACAATATTTACCATTGTGAGCTTTTTTAAAATTGTGTAGATATTTGCATAATGTTAACAAAACTGCACATTCACAACATATAAAGTGTTTATTTACTCCTAAAATTACAACAAAACCATTAAGCTTATAAATTGATTTACAATTTAAATGGCTTATAAAAAAACAGGCATGAACTTTAATGACTGGTGCTTTATTTGGGTTTAATGCCAGATATTAGAGTTTTAATCCCTGAATTTCTTCTATAGAATAAGATAGAGACAACGTTACTTGGTTACTGCTAATATTGTAATGATAAGCATCGTGTTGGCTCAAGTAAAATAAAAAACACAACTTTGCACTGCCAGGAGCCTGATGTTATATTTAAAATCATGTACTGACAGAAATATGATATAATCATGACAATTACACTATTGTATTGCATTGCCTTGATGTTTCTTTTGTGCATTTGCATATTAATTTTTACATAACGTTTCTATCCACAACATAATCTACAACATAATCTGTTTGGAAGGCTTGTTGTAATGGTTTGGGGACCAGTTTTTCATCATGCATGCCTCTGTTTCAGTGTTTCTATGAAGGTCTTATCATTAAAACATATGCTTGCATTGCACCATTAATATACTGCATCACGGATTGTTTCCTTTTTAATAAAAATAACCAAACAAAACATTTTATCTGTTTCTTCCTAAACCTTTGAACAATATATATTAAATACAAAAATATTATTAATATAGTATTTTATATATAATATTTAAAGTGATGTAGTTCATTATAGTTACGCTTTTCAGCGAGCAGATAAGTTAGGCAAACATTGTCTTATTTTTACTTATTAGTTCAAATGTTTATTAATAACTCCAAAATATCACAGTGCATTAATTTTATAATTTGATATAGCTAATTCTGCTATGTTGTTAGAAACTGTAAATTTTATTTTTACAATGTAAGTAAACAATAGAGATGTGGAGCAGATATTAAGGGCAGGTATTTTAACTAGGTTACACAAACAGGAGCTGATGGAGGGGGTTTAGGGGTCCAGCGTCTCTGCAGTGTGATCAACACAAGCTACTGCTGGAGAAAATCGCTGTACCAGCAAAAGTAAAGGTGACTCATGCATGCAAAATACTTCGTAGACATTCATCAAAGTGGCAAACCTGACCGTAACACATGCAGTCTGTAGCTTAGACTTGTAAATAATAAACAGTTTTAACGCAGTTAAATTGATATCAAGTCAGCACTAAGGACTGTCATGTTGTGACAAGCAGTTCAAGCCGTCAAGTAAATAAATGTATTGTGTGTGTGTGTGTGCACGCGTGCGTGCGTGCGTGCGTGTGAGTGTGTGTGTTGGGGGGGTCATCATCACAGTGAGTCAGCAAGACAGGTGTAATTTTAAACATCTGCTGCAACAAAGCTAAACTACTGCAATGTCAAGGTTAGTCTGATCTAGAACACACAGGTTCTTCACATGCATTGAGGGCTGCTGTCTACGTATTACTTATTTTGCTCATCAGTATTAAAGTTTGTCTTTCTTGAAAAGAGTCTTGAAAAGAGCATTTTTTCCTTGGCACACAAAAACCTGTTTTAATTGTGAAATGCTGTGTAGCAGATATACATATGCATAAAACAGTTTAAAACTTTTAACCACCCAAATCTCATTTTTTAAATTTGTGTTTCTCTTTACCAAATTGCTTGTCTACGCCAACATATCACCAGTACAGTAGACATACTGTACAAGAGTAAACTAAAGTAGAGTTTAAAAAGTGCTTGGATAAGAACATGTTATTTTACCTTGTTTTTACAGTAAATTACAGGCTCACAATTTCGAATAACACAAAACAGAATTAAACAAAAATTCTCACTAAAAGTGTTGGCAGGTTTGTCACTTTTTTATTTACTTGTTTTGTTTTCTAATTATCAGTATTAAAGTTTCAAACACTTATGTCAGCTTTAAATGCACTAAAAGAATACAGTCCAATTATTTAATAGTATAAATAAAATGTTTCATGACATCTAACAAGTCAAGCTCAATTGTTGTCTCACATTATTGTCTCATTGGTTTAGCTTCAGGCTACATGTATCTCTTTTAAAAGTTTGTTTTATAATTTAAATTTAATTGAGCTTGATGACAAACTATGCTTGTCATTGTTAAATTTCTCCACAACTAAGCCTGTCAATCTTTGCAAGTGTAAAAATTATAGTATCTCTAATATATTTTTTTAATTATACAAATAGATAAATACTTAAATGTATAACTGCAATGTAACAATGACAACTTAATAACTTTTAGATAACCTTAGGAAATGCGCTTCCTGTGGTACCACAGATATAAACTAGTTTATTTCAAAAATATTTTAAATAGAAAATCAACATGACATTAGGCTACACCAACAAAAGTCAGTTCAAGGGTCGGGTCAGGTAAAAATATCTCAACAAGCTAACAACAGCACACATTATATTACATTCTGTAGATATTATAACACTTGTACACAGACATTAGACATCAGTGTGGTCAAAAGCTCAAAGATAAGGTAAGATAAATTTTACTTACCCCCTTCTGAACCAATGAAAAATCTTTACTCAAATTCATAGTCAAACTGCTAAAACTAAATAAAATTAAAAGTTTAACGTAAAATTTGCGTTCTGCCCGCAAACTCAATCTCAGGCCTCAGATTCACAGTGTGCTGCTCACGTACCAGAAAGTAGAAACAAGGAAGACATTTTAAGAAGAACGCTGGTCTGCATCCTTCTTCTCTGAACTTCTATAGTTCCTAGGACGCCACATATCTGAGGAACTGCAGCATATTAGCCTGATTCTCAGATAGCGAGTAAGAAAGACAGAGAGACAGAGGAAGACTCTAAGGTCACTGTTAAGCACTTGAAAATGCAGAGACTCTCTCTCTTTCCCCCTCTCTCCTGCTTTTTCTCTCTCTCTCTCGCTGCTCGTCCCATCTCCTGCTCTCCACCCCTCCCTTCTTCTCCTCTCTCTTCTCCCTCTGGCTAAGTTTTGCAACATCATGCTCCCCTCACTGGTGCAATCCAGGAGAGTCAAGTTATGCAGCCGTCGCAGGTTTTTATAGTCTGAGCGCCTGATGTCCCTGAAATCCTTTCTGGTCCTTGCATATCACAGAGTCGGTGTGACCATTCAGCTTGTGGTGTCCCAAATAAGAATTCCAGGTAAAATGTGCTCAAATCAATGGCGGGTTTATGAAATCTGAGCTTTTTCAGGAACTTATCCTGCTTGGCAATCCTAAAACCGACTCATAAACCCTTGACTATATTTTCTCTTCAAAACTGTCACTAAACTCTATGTTAACTCTATGCATAATTCCTTCCTCTTTCTCCATTGTATGAGTCTGTTGTCCAGTCTCTCTCTTTCTTTCTCTCTCTCTCTTACTGGTTCTATACAGTAGATTGCATTATGGGAATTGCTTTCTCTCCTTTACAACCCCACCCTCACACACACACACACACACACACACACGGACACACACACACATACTGTGATATGGTATCCCAAGGTCACATTGTCCTGAGTGTGTGTGTGTGTGTGTGTGTGTGTGTAAAAGAGTGTGACCGCAGGGGGTTGATATCGAGTGCTATCCTATAAATCACAACACCCCACACAGAACGACATTTTGTCAGTCAGACAGTCAGAGCCATATGTGTGTGTGACTGTCTCTGTTTAGATCAGATGTCTCTCAAACAGCTGCTGTCTCGCTTTGGTCTCACTGCATGCCTCTGCATTGAGTAATGGCACCGTTCATCAGGAACTGTTCCCCGATCAGTTTTAAAGATCTACCCAATCAGTGATCAGCAATCATATCTATCTGGTAGTTTATGTTCTCTACCAATAGAGGCTCTGAGTACAATATTCTGATGC
>JAZGTK010016479.1:0-12717 GCA_036877625.1 Ambastaia sidthimunki
CTGGAGATACTTTAGCGAGTTGTTCTCGAAATCCTCGATCTCTTTGGTTGGCGACTCCATGTCAAAATAGTCGACCAGGCAAAACGACATGAACGAGTTTTTCTCCGGCCGGCACGGACGCAGAGGCGATATCGCTTGAGAGCGGACGAGAAGACGGGAGCCGCGGACTTGAATCTGTCACAGAGACAGCTGTAGCTCGTCCCTCATTCTGTAGCCCCTCTCTCTCTTTCTCTCTCTCTCTCTCTCTGTCTGTCTGTGGTTGTAGGCTTGTGTCATCAGCTTTGGTCAGGTGTAGAGAGAGAAGCCCGTATGGCAGAGATGCAGGGGGCCTCTCTCTCTCTCTCTCTCTCTCTCTCATGAATATAAGGTGGGGGGCTGTGGAGGGGAGGGATTAAGCACTGCTGCTGATCTCTGTATCGGAGTCTCAGCTCAGTCACGCACTGAAATGAAGAATAAACCCAATGCAACAGAGGCAGAGACCGGTGAGTGCAGAGAGATTAAGAACAGAAGGAAGATAAAGAGACGGATTTGGAGGAAGAGAAAGAGAGAGAGAGAGAGAGAGAGATAGTCTTTGACTGACATCTATAAAGACCTTGTTTAATTAAAAAAAAAAATCATAATGGCTTCTGTAACTCAGCTGGTAAAATATGGCAAGATGGGTTTAAAATCTCAAGATAAAATGTACATTTTAATTACAATACATATTCAACAAACTGCCTAAAGGCATATTTATAAAATCTAATTTTTATAAAAGAATTATATATTATATTAATTATTCATGTCTACACCTGTAAAGTGTAAACTGCAGGACAGCACATGATCAGCACTAAATTCTGGTGTTATTCATTTTACTCTTTAAAAGTAAATCCTCAAAATGTAATCCTTCTTTCTTAATTCCGGTCTTATTGTGAAAGAATCATCAATGTAAAACTTTCTACAGAAAAACGTTTATGTAACCGTTTATCAAAATGTAATGAGGCTCCGCCCCCAAAACAACATTCCTCTTCTGCTGACATCACCAAGCACTCTTATTCTCAAACCTCCAATCACCTGTCACACAGAGAACACCATGAAACCACGGCACGTTCTTTATCAGTCAATCTTTCTTCATAGTGGCATTTATAAAATAACCTACTGTATTAAACCCAGGCAGGACTGTACTGTAATCGTCACTCAGCTTAAAACGTGAAGCAAAACAGCAGGTGGTGAGCACACAGATCTCTGAATGAAGCTACATACAAATAACACTGAGAATTGAAGACAGAGATGATTACAACAACAATACAATCACGAAAACAATGGACCGACACAGCAGAGGCAGGATGTTAACCCACGCAGTTAAATCAAGACAACATCGATATCCGACTGCGCTTTACTCTAAAGCGAAATTAGATTTAGGTGTTGGGACGAGGGCTGGTGATAAATAACTAACCAGTAGCATCTGCCACTCAACCGCTCTGTGAGGTGTTCCCTTTGAGGTTGATGTAAATAATGAATAATTTCATAATTTCATTCAAGGTTCTGTTTTTCATTCAGGCAACCGGTGGTTTTATGTGCTGTTGCGCTGACACGAGTGAATCAGTGAGGATGAGACTGACAAGACTCGTCTTTGTGAAAAAATCCATCGGTGAGAAATAACAGGTGGTGAGAGAGGAAAGGTGCCGGCGGTCGAGCTGCGGAAGAGTGTGACCAAGAAGATAACAATTGAATTTGGTGTGGGAGAGAGGGAGAGAGAGAGAGAGAGAGAGAGAGAGAGAGAGATGAGAGAAAATGTGAGAAAGAGAGAGAATGAAAAAGTGAGAAAGAAAGAGCAAGAAAGAATGAATTCTGTGTTAATGCAAGATTTGATGACCACAAAAGTGAACTGGGAAAAGTCTCAATCTTAAACTGAGATTCAGAAAGGAAAACACGCTGCTATATACTAATAATATACTACTAATGTCTGACTTTAAATGATTACATTCCAGTTTTGGACAGTCAGATTTTTCATTGCAAACAAACATCAGCTCATATTCATTAAAAACACAGTGCAGATCAAAACACTTTGCCCTTTCCAAGACCACAAAAATGAGGACAGAACTATATAACTGCAGATGTGCCCATTAAAAATGAAAATTACTCAGAAACTCATGCACAATGTTCCAGATAGAGCAATGAACCAAGTTTTAATGTTAAACTATATTAAAACTGTTCATCACAAAAGCTCAACCTGTCAGTTTGCTCAGAAACTTTTTTTCCTTAAAACACAAAAATGTATGTTTTTAAAAAAAACATTACAAAACTCTTGTTGTTGCCAGACAACAACATGTTAGAGCAAAAATGAAAAACTAAAAAAATGTTTTTTATCTGGCTTTTCGGTTCCACTGAAAAAAACAACAGCATACAGGTTCATAAAGACATAAGGGTGAGCAAGTGTTTTTGGGGTGAAGGAATCCTTTAATGTTAAGGAGAGAAAGAAAAATTCCCACATGCTGTTCAGGCTGTTTGTACATTTGAGAATCATGGTCTGGTTTAAAACTGTGATGTTGGGCAAAACACGCAAAAAGCACGACTGCATGAAATTATTCAAATCTGACCTTCCCAAAACAAACACACAGGTAGAAAGCAAACAGCTCCAGACATGAATATGTAACAGATAACAAAAAAAAAAGAAAATCTCTGAGCTTCTCAATAAACTGAATGAGAAAGACAGAGATCAGCCTGTCCATAACCAGAGAAAGAGAGAGAGAGAGAGAGAGAGAGAGAGAGAGAAAGAGAGAAGCTTGTCCATAACCAATCAATGACAATTATTGTTTGGCATGTTAAGAATTTGGTTATTGAAATTATTGATTTCTTCATTCTATCTACTTGTTTCATTTGGAAAGAATATCTAAAGTACAAATGAGGATGAGAGAGAAAGAATGAAAGAGAAGAGAGAGAGAGAGAGAGAAAGTGGGAAGAGAAAGAGCAAAAGAAGAAGATTTGCATTATTAATTAACATTGCTGGCATATCTAATCATGCAGTCATTGGTCTCCTGTGCAGATTGATGACCTGCAGAAATATTCCCTCTTCATTAACAAATTACTCAAATCGCTTAGTAACTAAAACCAAGCAGAATCCCCATCCAGAATCCCATCCAAACAGGAAGGGTGAGGCGTGGAATACATCGGGAAGCACATCTTCACCAATGCCTGTAAACATTACCTAAAATCTGGAATATTCATGAAATAGGGAAGACCAGGCAGATGTCACAGGGGCTTTACCTCAAAAACCATCAAGTTTTGAGTCTAAAGTTCAGCTGGTGATGGTGAGAAGAGAAAGTGCTATTTTTCTGCTGCTAAAGAGGATGTAACATCAATATTGTTAGTATTATAGTTTCCACAAGCCATGTCTTAGGAGTAAACAGAGTAGGTGATGTTTAAAACCAAAGGCTATTGATTAAGTTATCTTAGAGAAACAGATTGGTTGGGTTTAATACACCACCCCTACACACACACACACACACACACACACACACACACACACACACCCACATCAGTAATGACTAGCCATACGAGTTATTCTCAAAACTCAAAAGGCACAAACACAAACCCGGGCTGGACAAACTAATTAACATCCAGCCAGCACATGAATTATTAAGTTTTTAATCCCCCCCCGCTCACTGTTGGATCCACGCCGGGCAGGTCAGGTGACTGGTGGGGGGGCAGAGGCTGATATTGAGCCCCCTAAGCAGGACAGCCTCTGGTCCTTCAGACTTATAGGTCAGAGAAAAGGAACAGCCTCTCGCCTGAGTCTCTTTGTGTCTGAATGAAGGGCTAAACAAAGCTCGTGAAAGAAAGGAAACTCGTATCTCTTACAGCTGATTAATCACCACATGCGATGACTCTTATTTGTTTTACATATGGATGAAACATCAAGTATTTCTGTTATGTGACCACATTACGATTAGTAATATTTTGACCAAGAAGTGCATTTATGGGGAATAAACTGTATGTAAATAAAGGATGTATTAAAAGCTGTTAATGACATGCATCATTAACACAATCTCCTCTGAACAGTCGGACACAGTGTTGCTAGCCTAGCGTCTGAGGCTGAACGGTGTTTATCAGCGCTGTTTCCCTGGACAATCCCCCTCAATCTCTCTCTCATTCACTCACTTCATTCTACTAGGCAGGGCTGCGCTCACCTGGAAAATGAGGTTTTTCCACTAAAACGAGCTCTGCTTTCTCTGGACCAATCAGAAAGCTCGGCTAAAAGAGAAACAATAATCGAAAAGGAACCTGAGGTGCGCGGGCCGTTCGGACGAGATGAGAATGAGACGCCCATCTGTGCTTGCTCCCAAACCGCCCCGGCTAAAGATCGGAGGCGCGCGAAGGTCAACGCGGCCGTGAGTCAGGAGAACCGTGGAGAACGGCTGAGGGAGAGAGAGACAATCCTGCTGTGTCTCTCACCTCAGACGTAATGAGCTCATTCAGAGGAGATGAACCTCAGCCTGCTGCCATACACATGAATTTATTTCAGACCGAGAGAATGAATGAACCCAGAAACGTTTTTCTGACGCTCATCTGTGGTAAGAGATGTATACGGGCACGACTGCGTTTAACTAAACAGAAGAATGTTTGCAGATAATCAGTTGAAAGACTAGTTCTTCAGATAGTAAATTAATCTGTCAGTTCCAGGCTTAATATGTTACAGCTGCTGTAACTTTCACCTCTCTGCCACCATCTCTGCTTGAAACATAAAACTGCAGGTTACTTTACCTACTTTCCATCATATACTGAAATCAAATGAAGCCAAACTGACATTTTTCAGGAAATCGGACCCGAAATGTATAAATCAATATTTTAAATGTATGGTTGTGAATTAGGGAAACATAAAGAGACTGTGTTGAACACTGACCTGTCATGTACTTGATCAATAACTAATATTTTTCCTTATTTATCACCAAAATTACAAATTTACAAACCAAAGTTACAGATTACAGCTTTATTAAGCAAGGAGTGCTTATTAAAGCAAATGTCAGTATTATTGCGGGGAATCCAAAATCACAGAGACTTGTGGTTAATGTCTTTTAACTTAAAAAGGTAGAAACCACTCAGAAAAAACTAGCAAGCCCTATAACAACATGCTTAAAAACACACAGTGTTTCTCAGTAAACTGTGCAAAGCAGAAAGTGTGTGTCAGAGTCACCTCCTGGTAAAATGGGAAAATAAATGCAGCTGACACTCCAATCTGTGAGGGTCACGCTGGATCAGTTCAACTCTTTAGTCACGCAGTGTTGAGATAAGACTAATGGAAGAGCAGCCTGTCAGCCTGAATATCCTACCCACCAGAAAAACAACAGACAGAAGATCAGACCGGCCCTCTTCACTCGATCAAACACACCCCTCTCTCCCTTTTTAATTAAGTCCTCACACACACACACACACCTTCTCATCACCCGTTTTAGCTCCTCACTCACGTACACCTAAACACACACACAGTCACAGAAATCTATTGTCTCATTAGTGGTGCCTCCTGTTTATCATTCTTCTTTTGGACAAAACTTTGAAGCACACTGTGACACTATAACACAGCTCAAATTCTTCAAACTGAGCAGAGGTGTGATACAAGTTTTCAAAGTTTTACTTGGGCCAGTAAGAAACCATTTTGGACTGGCTATGCTCTTACAACCGCCCAGAACACCCTAGCAACGCCCTAGCAACCAGTCACAGCACCCTAGCAATACCCTAGCAACCACCAAGAACATTCTAACAACTGCATAGCAACCATTAGAGACATGGGGTCGGGCTCTTTTTTACTTGAGGCTCTGTTTGTGGCCCCACAGGTTTTTTGAGTATGGGCGGTAAACTAGTAGTTTTATTAGCAGTTTAATTCTGTATTTCAGAACGTATCTGGTAATGGTTACAATCTTTAGAACTGTTGATGAAAAGGGGGCGTGGCTTTGGGCTTACATATCCTACCATGCAATCATTCTATGATAGCAAGATTCATCTGTGGAAACTCTCTCACCTGCAACCCATCACCCCACCTCACTGATGGGTCTCCCAGAAGAGCACAATAGCACAGTGACAGAACATTAGGGATTCACTGGAGCACAGTTTAGCAGATATATTTATAGCAGACAGTGGCTGTGCTGACGTCATACGGTCTCCCCCACCCTCCCTTCCTCACACAGGGTGATTAATGAGAAGCTGCTCTATACAAAAGACAAGCGCACTGGAGACTCCCTGTTTAACACATTCGAATAAAAAAAATATATAAACACGCTTTGACCACCTATTTCCCTATCCGTGACCTTTCAGATGGCTGGAATGACATCGTCACATTCGACTGGGATACGCTGCACTTGGAATTTCAAGTTTTACACAATAATTACTTAGGACACACTTTTAGGTTGCAAGAACACTAACAACTTCATAATGTCTTTGATATATATATTATCCATTCAAAATATTACACAAATGTTACTGCATTTTGATAACTTAGTCAAGAGAACTTGGTCAATATAGTCTTAAAGATCAGTCCCTTGGTTATTTTAAAGGCACCAGTGTATAGAATTGCTAACAAATTAGTAAATAAAATGTTTTCTGATGTGACACAGAAGTAATTTCCTACCACACCACAGCTCAAACCAATAATTCAATCTCGGCCCACCAGCTGTTAACTAAGCATGAAGACAGACCCTTTATGTAACACATCCGCTCTCCTAGTTTGGCTTCAAAAGCCATTTGGATAAATTAAACATTAAATTTAACACAGACCGAGTGAAAGATTCAACACTGATCTGGTCAGAGCGAATGTTGGCCCACGCTGCCGGATCGATTCAACCAGAGCTCACAGGAAGGTGATGGTGAGATGTGTGATGCCCTTCAAACCTGATGGCTGTCTTCTCCATGGCATCAGGGCTGTCGACGGAGGGCAGGTCATCGGCCAGAATCTCCTCTGGACTTCTCGGGTCTATCAGGATACCACGCTTGTCCTTATCCTTGATCCCGATGCCAGCTGTGATGGCGTTCCACAAAGCATTCTGGGATTTGGAACCTGATGCAACAATTGAAGATCGGAAGTTCAGAGAGGTGAAGATAACAAAATGCCACAGCAAAAAGAGAAAGAGAGAGACCCTTATAAAGAAGACATGAATTTTACATGTTCAAAAACCATGTGATCACGAGTTTTTGCACATGTGAAATTCATGTGTCTTTTTTATAAGGCAAAGCAAACCTGTTTTAAATTTACAGGTGTGACTTATGACAGACTAACAATTAAGCGCCCAAGTACTACTGTATTTATATATCAGCAATCTCTGAAAGGCTCTCGTCCAATCAGATTTGAGGACCGGAACTAACTGTTGTATAAATATTTCATATTGGTCAACTCTGTCACCTGGCCTCCAGACAGCACACGCGTGATGTGAATGATTTTTAACACCTCCCACACGCGTCAATATTACAGTTCTGCGTGTCTGATCAATGGGGACTGTGAATTTTACTGTGCCAGCTTCAAACTCACTTCATCGCAGGCCAGAAAACACACTGCTAAAGTAAAAGTGAGTTTTATTGTTTTAAACACGTGTCAGTTTGTAAATACTCACGTGCGAAGCGCGCCAGAGGTCTCGCGCTGCTCTCTCCCGTTTCATTGGCTACTGCAGAAAGAACGAACGAAAAATACAACAACGTATGAGTGAACGACAGGGTGTGTTAAACAACAGCGATGACTCACCACAAATGATGTTTTCCACCACAAATGTCACGTTTGGTCACAAAAACAAAAATTCTGCAAATGTCCTTCCCATTTAATGTGATAATAAAGCTTTTAATTAAAATGTTGATGCTTTTACATGATGCATACGAAAGCCTGCTGTACAGTAAACACTGACCAACAGTGCAGCCATTTGCATATAATTATACACAATTTATAAATACATAATTTACATCAAACCATTGTGCTAACAAATATTTTAATATGTAAAATACAAAACATAAAACTACGAATAAAAACACACCCTAAAAAGGAAACGGTTCGAGGGTTAAACGAAAACACTTTCAGTTATTTTAATAGATAAATAAATTATGTGATTAAACCACTGTCAGATAAAACACACCAGTGCTCTGTGACAATTAGCTCATCTGCACTAATGCTACAGTACAATAACAATAAACAATAAAAGACAGGAAGAGAAAGAAAAAGTGTTAAAGCTCGACTTTGATTTTTAGACTTTGATTTTTGATTTGTAGACAGGATAAATGCGAGGTCACAGAGATTGTGTGAAAACAATCCTACAGATAAATGCACTAGAAGGCACAGAGGTATGTTACATCGAGAATGTCCATTGCTATATAAAAATTAATAGACAGCGCCGCCTGCAGGCTGCCTGACGACTGCACAACCAAAAACACTGGAGGCAACTGTTTACTGTATGCACAAAACATTTAAAATTTATATATATAATATACACACACACACACACACACACACACACACACAGATATAATATTTAATATTTACAAACATACAATAATAAACAGCAGTACTTCTAATACAAAATAACTTAACCTTAAACTTTATGCAAGAACAATACTGAGTGATAAACAAAATATTTAAAGACAGCAACCGGAAAAGGTAGTTGGGCACTTTCTGGTTAAACAGTGTAAGACTGCTGAACCCAGTTTTGGATGTTCACTGTACTGCAGAGTTCGTCTTCAACCCTAATTAAACCCACCTGAACTAACCAATTAAGACAGGCATCTGAATTACATGTAAATTATAGGCAGGTGTGTTGGAGCAGGACTGGAATAAAGTGTGTCCCTCCAGTAAAAAGTTACTAAAGATGAACTTCAGTGGTATTACTACACTGTATTGGGATAAATAACACCTGATGGTTAAAACAAACATGGCTAAAAAGGAAGTCAAAATATTTTTAATGTACTTTTTATATTAAACAAGCTAAAAACAATTGTTTAATATCAATTGATTTAATGGAAAACTACCTGTTAGGGCATTAAAGTGCTTAAAGTCAATAAACATTTTTGTCTTCATATTCAAATGTAAATCAAATTAAAATTTGAATCATTTTAAACTGGTTTCAGTTGAGTTACACTTTCCAGACTGAATCGTGTATTTTTCTTAGTTAAAAGCAAACAGACACTTGTGGGTATAAAAGCCAGAAAAAATAAACATCAAGAATCAAGTAGTTAAATATAAAAAGGGATAAAAAAAAAAGACATAAAATGGATGGCAACAAAAAGCCGGAGAGAAAAAGAGTGAGAGGGAGGGAGATGTTAAGCTGTTAAGTGGGCTTGTCTGCGGGGGGCGCAGAGGTAATGAGAAGGAAATCAGAGAGCCGTTAGCACAGAGAGTTCATCAGGTAGCTGAGTGTCCAAAGAGTCAGAGCTCAGGAGAGAAGAAAGACTCTTCATTAGCCATAATGACTCCCCCTGGGTAGCTCACACTACTCCTCTAATGTGCTGATGACAGAACCACCTCCAGCGAGGGGCTCACGCTATCACCCACACCTCCACTGCCAGCTAACTGGAAAAGACCCCTTTTTCCATCCACTTGACCCTTTACTTTTCCATATTGAGTGTGTACATGACCCAGGAGCTTTTGTGATTACCCAACAGGTGCTTTAATGAGGCCACACACACACACACACACACACAAGGCTCTATAGGAAAGAGACAGGCTGCGGTTGTTAGGTCGTGACATCACATCCTGCCTTTGCTGGTGACCATGGAGACGGTAATCGTGCAGGCTGCATGGGTGATCCACAGGAGAAAACCCTTAAAGGGCCGGAGAGGTTTGGAAACGTGACTGTTTGTGTGGGCTTCCATTACGGCACGTACACGGTTTTGTGATAAACACGGGTTCCGGAGAGAATTGGTCTCATCAAGAGAAATTAAACAGACAGGTCTTCACAGAAGAACTCATGACCCTAAAAGATCACATGACTCAACGGCTGCACATTCTGAAGAAGCAATTTCAGCAATCGCTCAGTTCTTCATCCTCTGATTGTGGATGTTACGTAAGCCCTTGACCTTTGTGAAATAATTACCGCCGTTCAACGTTCTGCCACGACAACCGTCATGTCACATCGTTGACGTTCGAGGCTCGTATTGTTTCGCGTTCTTCTGTTTGCCCATGAACCCAAAGCCTGTCAGAAATGTCCACATCCTGATGCCGTTTGCCTCACTATCTGACAGTGTGATAAAAGAATTCAGGCTTTTGGAGAAATAAAAAAACACTGACTCATTTTGTGAAGAAAAGTTGTCTCTTATGTAATCTAATTGTACTCGGGCGACTTCGCAGAAGAAATCCCAAGACACTCGACTAAAAGTGACTAATCACTTTGTTGCTTTCATGTTACTATGACACACCAGGATAAAGAGAATTTATGCAAGAAAAATCTTTAAAACGAACGCAAACTGTCTCAAACCAGTTTTACAAAACCGTCACAGCTTGTGAAGTTTGCTGGTTCCTCACCCCTTTCTGAAACCTTTACACATGTATAAATACATATTTCAGTTTAACAGTTTATTTTCAGTTTATGAGAGAGGAACCTAAAAAAAAAAATCATTATTATGATCCAAATCTGTACAAAACCACTAAAAGCAAAAAACACACTCGCTTAAAAAAATCTGTGTTGGCCACAGAAGCGCACAAGCGCCCACACACACCTGACCAGCTGTTCTTACCAATAGTGAAGCTGAAACCGTCGATGCTGAAAGTGGCGCTCCGGCATTTTTTAAATCCTTGTTTTTTGGAGCTGAGCTCTGACATTTTGGGGTCTTCGGTTTGTGAGGGGACAGACTCCTGAAGCCGACTCCTCAGGTGGGAAAGTGTGCTCTGAGCAGAGATGTTAAAGATCAGAGGAGATCATTAGCGGAGGAAGTCACAGGTTTGACATCTCCTGTAGGGAACACATCCCATCTGTAAAAACCTCTCGAGCTCTTTACACGGACCTGTTTTTAAGCTCTTTCTATCTTGGCTGCCTGTCATACACTGTACAGAGAATAAACACACAGAACAGAGATGTGTCTCTCTCTCTCTCTCTCTCTCTCTCTCTCTCTCTCTGCCTCGCTCTACCCCTCCCGTTCACACTGTGACCCTACCCACTGATAAACTGTGTTTCATTACAGTCTCTTGCTCTCTCTCTCTCTCTCTCACTCGTTTACCCATTTACTTTAGCTGTAAACACATGTATTCACTGATTTGAGTCAGTCAAACAGTCATGTTTATTACCGCTTTTTCAAATCTATGTTGTTACTGTAAAAGTGGGCGTGTGTGTACAAGCTCCAGTGAAAGAGTTCGATGTCGTTCATGTGCAATCACGGCAAGAAATCCTTTTTACGATGTTTAAACAAAAGACTGCACGGATATGCTCAACAGAAGCTTGCTTGAGAATCGTGGACACGTTTTAAAACCAACAATTACACCCTCACACTACACAGAACTGCTCCGAATTATACTTTCTGTTTATTTTTTTCATTTCTATTCAAAGCGTGTAAACACAAGCAAACTAATTTAGCTACGAAAAACATAGTTTCACCTTTGATTTGGGTTTCATGTTAAAATAAACTTCATAATGCATTACACATACATATATACCAGTGTTAATAAGGGACACTACATATGGGTTTAATGTAAATTGTGTTTAGTCAGGTTAATGACTTTTATGGCATTGCAACAGTTTGAAGAGAGTCTTACCAAGTAAGTTTGCTAGCTAATTAATTTAACATTTATAGCTAACAAAAAATAACCACTGCTATATGTGGTTTAATGATAGATATTTAAAACAATTTTTAACTTTCTTTGGCTACAAAAAAAAACAAAAATGGTCAAAACAGTCTCCTTCCCTCACCCCAATTTGCAACAGTAGGTTTATAATAATGATTTATAATTTGAGCTGTCAGGTACGATTGACAGGAAATGTCAGTTTGACTTGTGGTTGTCATGTAAACAGAAAACTAAATAAGTTCAACTGCATGTGTGGGTTCTGTAGATGATGCAGCGTTTGTAGCTTGTTCCTACAGCAGTTGTTTAACATTTAAATCATGTCATCCATGTTATGAAAAAAACAAGTATCTTGCAATTTCATGTTACGAACAAAGATGGAGATACTCTAGAACCACCTAGAATACAGAGATTAACCGCCTTAGTAACACAATAACGTTAAACGTACGAAACAACACATTTATGCTTATATCTGCGTAGCGTCTGTTTCTAGCCCACTTACTAAAAAACAAAAACAAACACTAGCTATCAGCACTGAACTGAAGCTTGCCATGTCTAATAGCTGTATCATTTCTGCCTCACATTGACTAGTCTTTCCTACAAGCTCTTTTGAAGAGGACTCTGAGCTCAGTTTAGTGTCAGACCATTCACTGGTGTTACATTACAACCCTGTGGCACTTTGGTTCACTCACTGATTAACACTACAAACCGCACGTACACAAACTGCTGCGTCAGCTGTTGTGTATGTTTTACACCTCCAGCCCTACAGAATAATATCCCTAAGAGACATTTTTCATTCATAAATACCTCTGATCTGGAGATTTCAGTAGATTTTGGAATGCACAGACCTCATTGGATGATTCTATACTGCTGTATAGGTATTTTTAATTCCTGTTTGAATATTACTGATGCAGTCAGAAAAACTACACATACATACCTACTGTACTGTACTGTACTGTACTCATCTGTTTATGTTACACTACCGATCATGGCACCTCTCCCCC
>JAZGTK010016481.1:0-12714 GCA_036877625.1 Ambastaia sidthimunki
ATGTCAGTTCATCTAGGCCCACGTTAGAAAAAAACCTCTTGACTTTGTAAAGTGCCTTTCAAAGGTCAAAAAATCATTAGCTTGCGTGATTGCAGGGAAGCCCTTCCAAAATTTAGACTAAAAATAACTTGCCCCCACTGTGCTCCCATCTGTGCACTGCTCAACAAGAACAGATATTAGTGTCCACACACGCAGCCTGTGATGGTCACACCAGCCTGTCAACACCTACGCATGATGCTGAAGGTCCTCCAGTGAGAAGCAGGAGGGCAGAAAGGATGAGCTCAGTTCCCAAGCAGTACCAGCCATCATCTGCTGGCTCCAACCATCCATCCCATCATCCTCTCCATGCCAGACAGATTACAAAAGTCTTGTTTACTGTAAAATTTCTTTACTGTAAAATTTCTTTTCAGTTGTGCCTGTAATATGTTTGTAGTCATACAATGGTTATATGTGAATTTGTAAAACTGAGCTGCATACCCATGTCAGTAAATGATTGTGAAAAAGACAGTAGTTACTGGTAAACTCAGGCAATGGTGTGCCAATGGAAAATTTCCTTAGATGTTGAGAATTATTGATGATGTCATATTTCAAAACATTAAGACTATGTGACAAGAAAAAGCTAAATCGTTTGACTTTTATAATGTTGTCATTTTTGTGTTTAGAATATAACAGTGCATGACAAATCATTACTTTTAAGATTTGTAGAGTATGAAGTTCAGTGCACAAACAATGTATATACTCTTTGTTGAATTGTTATAACTTATCTTAAGTAACCTGATATATTTATATAAAACAAAAACTGGTAAGAAAAGTCCCACATATAATTGTATTGGCAATTATTTTAAATACAAAAAGCAAAAGCACCCTTTCAAAAAAAGTATGTCACCAGATAAACGTTGTTAGGTTTTAAATGATAGAACAATAACAATACAAAAAACAATATATATAGTGTTTTACATTAGGACAAAAAGACACTTTCTGGTTGTCAATCATTTAATAAACACCTGCCCTCTGTAAGGACACCTGTGTGTATTGTGACTTTGTGGGAGATTGACTTAATACATGCTATAAAGGATCCTGGGACCAGTTAGTTATTGCAAAATGTGCAAATAAATAATATTTCTGAGAAAATATCTAGCACAACTTAAATGCGGCTGCCACTTTGTGATAATAATGGTAATAATGTACATTCGTACATTTTTAATGTGGTTTTTATCCAAATGCTTTTTGGAACAGCTGTAAATAGTAAATAAGCTACAATATGTGACAATTTAACATAATTAACATTAATCTGTTTTGTGTAGGAAGTAATATAGGTGTACGTGTTGCCATTACCTGTGAATATATCAGGTGCAGTGAAGCGTCGCTGAGCTGCGCAACAGCTGGTAAGATGTAACGCACAGAGACGGGTGTAAACACTAAACACTCGCGAGAATCCAGATAGTAAAATTAGCACAATATAACGGATAGCACATATAATAACCAGTTATTAGAATAAAAAGTTTGTCAACAAAGTTTTCAGCATTGTTGGTAAAGTTTGTTCTCATCTCTGATGTCCGCAAACATGCAGTGTTTCTATCTGCGGTGGGTTTACTCCGTTAGCTGTATGGGGGCAGGACAAATCTTCTGACAGATGTGTCGTGATAAAAGCGTCTTTTGTTATTTTAATGTACATAAATGCATATTATATGGAGGGTACTAGATGACTAGTTGTCATATGTTTGCATGTTAATAATTGTAAGGTTTTCAGTGAAACGTTTTATTAAATGTTTACTCATTTAATGAGTGTGTTTACTCTATCCGTGTGGATGAACCACACGCCCCCTGTAGGCCACCTAATAATATTGCTGTCATTAATCAAAGGCCTGACTGTACATTTCTGAGTTAAAAACTTCAGCAATTTCACTCAGACCGGCATTACGGAACAGCTAAGAACATTAATTATTTAAGTCTTGATGTAATAAAGCTTCTATATTTTCAAGGTGGTATTAATGAATGTGATAAATCAAAGCAAGAGACTGTTAAGATGGCATGCTTTAGTGCTGAATTTTACACACGTGGACCAACAAGTCAATAAGTCACTAAGTCTGATAAAAAAAATCCTAGTTTATTGTCAGTTATACCAGAAGAAAAAGGTTTAGAACCACATTGATTATTTTCCATGGGGAGACAATGGGGCTAGTTGTCACATAGAGAAGCTGCCAGTGGGCCCTATAGCTCAATTTGAAGGGCATTGTGTTAGCAACAAGGTCTTGAGTTGAGGAAACATAGTAAAAAAATGCATAACTTAAATAAAAGCAGTAGTTAAGGGCCTATGGCCTGAAATGCTGGGATAGGCTCTAGCCCCTTATAACATTGAAGAGTACAGGTGGATGGGTGGGTGGATAGTCCCAGTTTACCTCATACTCTGTTGTACCAAAAGAAGGTGAAATCTGTTTTTCCCTATCACTTAATTTTTTTGTTAGGCAAGCGGGAAACAACAAGAAATGCTGAACAGCTAATATCAGTAGTGCTAGTGAAAATAAAGCCTTTAAAAACAAGAATTTTAAATGCAACAAACACTGTTTTTCAGAACAAATCTTTGGTATTAAAATGTTTCTCATTAAAAGAATAGGCGGCCTTGATTTACAGTGTGTGACAGAGACCAGAATGGAACTAAATGATTTCATGTATTCTCATCCCAGCAGACAGTAGGGGTCTTAAAATATCCCAGCCCTATGAATATTTTACTACACCATACTTTCATTTTGCAGTGACTTGCGCCATGTTTTTTCCTCTTGTTTTTCCAGCCTTTACCAGTTTTCAGTATATGGCAACAAAACATGATGCATTTTGGCCACTATACCTATCTCAGCTTTGCTGGATGTTGGAGATATCTTCTGAATGCAGACTCATCCATTCTTTCACAATGGAGGAATGACTTCCATCATGGCTAATTCAATCCATTAGGAGGTGTGTTCTGCCTGGAGCTTCTGACTGAGCTCTCAAAAGCATATTACAGCTGAAGTGGATGATGTTGGGCTGAGTGACCATTAGCAGTCAATGACTATTTTACTCCAGCAATTTCCACTCCAGCTGAAGCACTTTCTACTTTGGTCTTACTGACTGTGCTGCCTGACATTTCTCTACAAACCTGGCAACTAAAGTTTTATTTGTCAAATTATCACTCGTCTGTCTCTTTGTCAGTCAATAGTTAGTCAATCACTCTGTCTGTCTGTTTGTCTGTCTATCTGCCATTTAGTTAGTCAAGAAAAAATGACAAAAAAAACAAAGAATAAAGAGAAAGAAATCACAATAGCTTTTCTCAGGTTTGGCTTATTCAGTCAAGCATACACACTGGTGTGTTACTTGGATGCTATTTTTAGATTGTCTACATCAGCAAAGTAACTTGTTGTAGCAAAGGTTTCATTAGTTATTTTTACAAGTGATGAATCTTAACCTTAAGCATTCACAAACCTATAAATTTATCCCACAGCCTTTTGCATGACAAGACATCCTGATATTCAACGTCATTCTTTTAAAATATTCATGAAACATGCTTCTGTATATTTATAGGCCAGGAACCCTGAATGGGTTCTTAAAATACTAAGGAAAAGGTCCTGCTTTTGTTTTTTAAGGATGCATTTTAAAATGAAAAGTGCAGATTAAAGATTTAATAAAATAGTAATAAAAAATGTAAAAAATATTTTTTTACAGTATGTTAAGTGCAAAAAATGTAAGTAATCAGACTTACTTTTTTATCCAAAAGCAACTTACAGTGTATTCAAGGTATACATTTGATTAGTACTTGTGTTCCCTGGGAATCAAACCTACAACCTTTACAGGACTTCAGCCTTAAATACAGTGAAAAGTTTACCTTCCTCATACCTTTGAATAATTTGATTTAGTGCAGTACAGTGAAGGGTAAGGGCCATTTAGCCTTTATCAATTAACATTGACCTAAAGCTATATCGATCCATTGCGGCCTCTCCACTTCCTCATGAGAGTAACTGCATTGTTTTATTAGATCAGTCTCTTAAGGTTGATGCAGGTTCTGCGTCTACAGTGCTTAATAAGGAGCCATGAGATCAAACATATTATTTCTAAAGGTCAACAGACATTCATGTTAAGTACACCTTGTCAGTCACCTCATTGATCTGGTACACATCCATCTAGCATGCTTTTAAGACACTGGGATGTGTTTGTTTACTTTTATGTTTAAAGTTCAAACTATTTAAAATGGCCATTTGAATTACAGCCAATAATTATCAGACAATTTGCATGACATAAAGTTGATGAAAATACACTGAGTTGTATGACATGATGTTGGATATATTTTGACATTTGGAGAAGAACCAGAGCTGAGCTGAATTCCAAATGCAATGGGAAAAAGCCTTTGGCCGTCAAGTACATTTTAAAAGCATTAACTATCATTAATTATGACCAAAACATCTACATATACTATATAGCTCACTTGTCAGTCTGTCACCCCATAGCAGCCTTCTCTGCACCTAACTAATGGGAACCATAAGCAGATGATAAATTGCCCATTAGCAGAGTGTCAGGAAACCACCCTCTCTCTGCTGGCACCAGTCTCTGAACCATGCTGTGTATTAATCCAGCTGTAAAGCTGCACATCCCAGTGGACGTTCCCAGCAGTTCCCTGTCCTACTTTCCCAGACTAAGCAAAAGTAGTTACAGAGCAGGGATGGAACAGCAGTGAGGTCATTTAGTGAACATATCTCTGTGGGATACTAGGGTATAACCGACCTCTAAAGTACACACTTATCAAAGTTAGTCACACTAACTTTTTATGGTGAATTGGTATTTGGTGACATACTAACAGCAGTTGTTTTTTTTTTTACTAAAAATAAAGTAGCTGTCTGTGAATGACTATATGAAAGTGGTAAGAGCAAATGCTTTGGTACAAATTGACTTGAGTGTATTCAAGGTATATAATTTACCACCATAGTCATCAGTTGTCCAATATTCAGGGCCCATTTAGATGCTTATGCATTATTACAGGACAGGGAAATAAGAGTGTAAGACGGCTATTTCCTCAGTCCTGTATGAGCCTCAGCCCACCTGTCCTAGGCTTCTTGCCTCCTTTCCCGGCATCATTAATATTCAGACACCAGAATAGCATCAAACCAAACGCAGTCACCTCAAAAGAGAACCACTGTCTTAAATCATTACAATTCAAAATAAATGATTATAGTTAATAATACATTCTAGTGACAGATGCAAAGACTGCTGAATTTTAAATTTGGCTCTGACAGAGATCTTCCTGCTGTTCATCTAAGTCCTCAGATGGCATTTTTTGGATCGATACCCATCAGATGCCCGGTTCTTCTGTCTGCATCTCCTCTCAGGTGGTCTGTCAACACACGGCCCTTATTATAAACAATATAACAATATCCACAGGCAGCTGAAGCAGGTATAAGCACCTACCTTTCTGACAGTGGGGTGGTAATAGTGCTGAGCAGGTTTGGACCAGCCAAGCAGAACTGTTACAGAAAGGGGGCAGAGATGTGCAAAGCTGCGGGATGGGTGAGATCTCCGCCTGTTGCCATACTGGAAATGTTTGTTCTCCCACAGGTTCTTCATTGCCCCATAAGGAGCAGATTATAAATAGATGACTTTGCTTTCTTGGTTCAACACAAAGTGCATTTTGCTTCACTTAGGAGCGGAACACAATGCATTTAGATGGATCACTCTCTCCTCTTCCACTCTCTGTCGTTCAATAGCAACAAAAGATGTATAATGATCTTGTGTACAGAAAAGAGAGCATTGACGTTTTAAAAATGCCATTGGCAGCTATCCTCAAGCGCTTTAAAAATTACATGAGTTCTGTTTCAAAAAGAAAAATGGTGGAAAACAATAATATAAAATGATAGGAAATACATTATATTTAAATTATTTGTTATATAGAATATTTGAGTATAACCACTGTTTTTGTCTATTATATTTCATATACTTAATATTTGACCACATTTTTGCATTTAGAAAAAGAAAAAACAAATTACAGTTGTCATTTGAAAAAGAAAAATTTTGTCTAAAAATTTGTATGTAAGTTTGATATAATACAATTCTGTCTTTTTTTTAAACTGTTTTTTTAAAATCAGTTTTGAAGTAGGTTAATATAAAGAATTAAAGAATGTCAACCAACAACATTATCACCAGTCAGTTAACACAGAAACAACCCAGAGCCATTGTAGACTTATCATGGTTTATAATATATTCATCCTCGTAATCATTATCATCATTATTGATAGATCTCTTTACAGTTATATTCTTTTGGAAGGAAAAGATGCATCTCTTGTTCTCATACCAAGATTGTCTTTTTTGTTTAGCATTAGCGTCCAGTGGTCCTTGTAAAGTGCATGACATTTCTTATATCACGTATGTCAGAATCTTCCATGTCCATATCAGTTCTTCTCCTTGTATTACTGTGTCACTTTTTTATCGTAGAAAACAAAGGCTTTGTACAAAAAAATGAAAATTCAGGCCTCCTGGATAACAATGTGGGGATAATGTCACATACACATATAGACACATGCAGACCAACACCTAACACCTCACCTCATTGGCTGAGGTTCCCAGTTTATTATCAGTCAACCAGGTGTTATCAGACGTATCTCCCTAGACAGTAAAGAGAGGTGAGCTGTACATAGATAAGAAGAGCTATTCCAGGCAGTCACAAGTTTGCAGTCATCCAGTTTTAAAAGGCCTTGTTCAGACAGGTGGCCAAAATTAGACAATTTTTTTTTTTTGCCGTAAGCATCAGTTGGTATTAAAAAAGTGTTTTTGCCGTTGTGGTGATGCTTAAGTCATTGCTATGACAACCAATGTGAAGTGGTGTTCAAACATCTTAGTTAGATCTTAGTCTATCTTAGACTCTTAGTCTAAGCTAACATGGTGAATTTACTTGTTTGATTATAAGAACCTGCAGAATCATAAATTTTCTTTGTTTAAAATTCTTTATAAATTAAAACTCTGAAAAAAATGGATCTGAAATCAAACCACATTGGTGTACAGTGTGAACAAGGCCTTTCAACTTTCAACAGCAGCTCATTCTCACAATCAATCCCCAAATTAATACATTTTTTTAATCACACCAGCTCTTCTAAACTCTTAAATGTGGTCTGTTAATCTATCTGTTTGTTCATTCGTCCACCCATCAATGTCTATATATACACTGTATATCCATATTGCATGTACATGTTTACATCAAATGAGGGCTTATCCTTTTTTTTCCAAGAAACATGCCTGAGTGAGAACAGTAAGGACTGCAATGACATTCAGTTGAATATTGATAATATATAAAGGCTTGCTTTGATTGCTAATACATTTATATACCGCAGTAATCAATAGGCAAAGCTTCTATGATAATTACAGTTAGTTTTTTCCCCCAGTGTTTGTACTTAATGTATATGAAGTATACGAATACTACAATACATAAAGATTTGGATAAAGTTTAAAGGATACAATTGCAGCTGATATAATTCCCCACTATTTAGAAACTGCGTAACATGGAGGCTTTTTATAAAGCTATAGGTTGTGTTAAGACAACAATGAAAGCAGCGTGATTCTTCGAAGGTGTTGTCACAAAGCTGTATTTGTATATAGACGTTAAAGTACTAGAAATTTCTAGAGTATTACAAATGTACATTTCGTCTGTCATAGTGAATATATTAAAAACAATATATTCACAGTTTCAGACAGAACGAGGCAGCTATGCAGATGCTATTAAATATATTTTGAGAGCATCAGTTACACGTATTTCTCTATTACACTCAAATATTCCAACATGATATTAAGAAACCCTTCGTCCCAAAGATAAGATGCTTTTTAGCCCTGGCAGTGAGAAAAGGGCTTGTCCAATTACTTGCATACCATACTTTGCATTAACATCTGCCAACAAAAGGGCTTCTGAATGCATTCAGCAACAATCTCACACACACAAAGACATTGATAAAGTCTGTGTTCCTGAGGTGACTAACAAGCATCCTCAGAGTGATGTACTGTATATTATAATACTTTAGTCCTAAAAGGCAGGATGCAGCCGTATTATTGAATGCAAAATATGGACAGAAGATGAACAGTAAAAAATAAACAATTGTGATTCTGAACCATGTTTTTGGTTCACACATTTGAAAAGTTGATAACTCTTCAACCAAAATAACTTAATGAATAAATGCCTTAAAATGACAATGAAGTGTTAAAATCAACGTGTAACTAAAATTTATTCCACTACTCCTGGTCTACTCAATTCTCAAAAAATGAAATCAACTCTTTTCATTTAATATTACTAGTTAAAAAGGGTTGAGATTGATGAGCCATGTTGATTTTAACTATTAATTTCAAACAAAAGTTTTACAAGGATGTTGTCACATTCTTAGCAGTGAAGTGAATGTGTAATGTCACAATCAACAGTTAAGTGGCAATTTCATTAGGGCCAAACCTAACAGTAATGGGTGCAATATGTCACTCGCTTTTCCTAGTCCCAGAGACACTCATACAACATGCCTAAACCAATAAGTGTTGATTTAGGCAATTGTGCTTGTCCTAAATAAGCTGGTGAAAGTAGCCAGCATGGCTTAGAATGGGTATACATGGGTCTGAACCTCAACCCTCACTCAAAAAGTGTCATTTAAATGGGCAAATCAGTATTTGGATCAATAAAAGGATGGAGTGATCAGAGTGCCACACTATTGAATATGGCACCATTACCTAACAGGGAAGGTACAGTAAGTTATCAGATAAAAATGATGTTGCAGATGGCCAGAGCTTCACTGTACTGTAGTAGGCTTATGCCAATATAACAGCAACCATAGGGGCAAGGAAGATCTGCCATTTATTTTAGTTATCATACTGCTATACTACCTACGGATTAAATGTTGACTGCATAGGTCCTTAAACTGTTGGATTTCAAGACCCCGTGAAATTGTTTCACAAAAGCTATTTTCTTTTCTGTGTTGACATTTTGATTAATAAGATGCTGGACAAGACATATTACAGTACTTGTAAAACAGCCAATAGCTTAAGACAGATGCTTTACCACAGATGCTTAGTTTAAGACAATTGTTTTACCACAATTTGCTGTTTGCTACTGCTGGTTAGTGGCAGGGTGGCATCAAAGACATCTATAATATATGGAGAGTGCAACCTGTTAGCATTCTCATTCACCTCAATGGCAGTTTGCCTGGTGCTGGCTGCCCCGGACGTATAATAAGTAGTAGTGTGTTTTTAAACAGCCACCTGAGCTAAACCTGGCATGTGACTAAAACATCTGCAGCAGACAACAGAAAAGACTAGTTCACACCCTCCAGAAAAAAATCTGCTGAAAAATCTATTATAAAAGTACTGTATAACCTTTAAATACAATTATTTGGTCATGATGTCTAAATGGCTATCAATCAATAAAACATGCATTTTGACAATATAGCAATGTGGGGAGGGTAACCCAATGTAAATTGGGCTACTGTGAAGGATGTCGATCACCTCAATATATCACCTCAATAAAAATGAATTTTCCCAGAAAAACATTTTAAATGTGTATACCTGCAAAAACTTTATTAGGAATATACTAGCATGTGGATGACCTTAACACTAACAAACAATTCGTTTTTTTAATTGGGGTGAATTTGGGTTTCATGGGGTCTTTACATTTAACCAGAATTTTAGTTATAAGAACAGACTGCAGTCAATCTACACAGTACAGTATACAATCTATACTAGTACAATATACACTTAGTGTAATTTACATCACCTTACTGTACCAAGACTGTAATGATATTATCCAGAAAACAAATCAGAATCCTTCGTTATTAGGGATCTACTATCTACTACAAGGCATCTAGTGCAAGGCATGGTTGCCTTGAACAGTGCTTGAGTGCGATTGTAATAGAAGGTATTTATTGTTGTGATGTTGTGTAGCTTTTCTGTGCTTTGGCACTGTTAGCGCTCACACGACATGTGAATCAGACTCAAGCCCAACTGTGCTCTGTTCCACCACCATAAGCTAGCCAGAATACAGTTAAACTAACCACACCCAGGCACGGTTCGGAGCACTCACACTGGTCAAACGAACCAGGCTTTGGGGATCAAACCCTGTTCAGAGTGCCTAGTGTGAGTACACACTCAGGGAGAAATCGGGGAATTGTCTAAGAAGTTAAATCTCCACAATATCTAAATGTGGTGCTTTGAACAACTCTTCATAATTGGTAATAATAAACTTTCTATAGCTCAATCTACCAAAAGAAAAAACAATCTTTGTGGGATTAGACCCTGAAAGTGGGCTATCAACTAATGTATTAGCCTACTAACATTAAAAATATCTGCAAATTCTTGCAAACATAAAACAACAAGCATTTATAATATTGCACATACTGTTCATCTCACAGAGAAAAATATTTATATTGATAAAGATATGAATACTTATTACTAGTTTTGTGTGTAAGCATTATTCTTACTACATGCATGCTACGAGGAATGTGTACCAGACATGCAGCACAAATGTAGTAGAATAGTTCCTATCTTATACAAAAGCTATTCAAGGAAGCATTTTCATTTAGTTTAATCCAAACTCTCCAGCATCATATTATAAGCAGGATGCACCATGAGATGGCACTAAAATGTAAAAACAACATTAAAATGCATAAAATAGCGGCAGTGGTTTTTATCTTTGGTGACCTGACTTAATGAGCTAGTGTTTTGCTGTTGTTGGCTGCTATGTCACAGTTAAAATATCTACACTCCTGCAACCCCCAGTTAGTGCTTGTAGGGTTAGATCATTTCTCATACACATGGAATGCTATGAAGTCTTACAATGCTGGGAACAGGAAGTGACGGGAAAAATTATGCAATGGAGGACAGCTGGTCATGCGATACACTGGAATGAAGACGATGAAAAGGATTGAAGGCTACTTTAAAACAATCTCCACTCCATTTATAGGTCTAATTTCTGTAACATGGAACACATTGAGATCTTAGCACGCTGGCAGAGAAAGAGGGAAAAAAGTTCAAACAGATTTGGGGCCCATCCAGGCCCCCAGGGTTGCTCATGCATGTATTTTTCCGTCACAAAATGGAATGTAATTTTTTTAAAGTACCACACACAGGTACTGTATTCTGTTGTTGCTGGCAGGACAGGCAGCGGGTGTGCGTTCACATAAAAATACATCCTCAATTGTGATTTTTCTGAAGTATGTTATTTCATCCATGTTGTATATGCTACTAATAAATTTGGAGTGACAATTGTATTTTCCCAAGGTACAAACACACTCTAGTCTCTAAAGATATTCAACAGGGGTCCTCACGTTGGCAGTAAACAGGGGAATGGGCTTCATGAATTGGTCCCTCTATGCTATGCTTGTATCTATTGGTAGGCTACGTTTTGGCTACTGTTGCAAGCAGAACGACTACTAGAACAGTCACACAGATAAGACAAACTCCATGCAGACACTGAACACAAGGATGCAGAACAATGCCCCCCACCGATCAAGTTCTCCAGAACTGGGGAAGGAGCAAGAAGGAATGGGGATGGAATGATAAACTGGTCTTTTTCATTGATCCTTTGCTCAAACTGACTTATTTCAGTACTCATCTCTCGAAACTCTTGCACTGGGCATCTGAAGCCTTCAATACGAGGGTGTTTAATTCCCTACTTCAAGCTTTTCATCCTACCTCCTAAGTAAAAGGCTGTTTGAAGCAGTTATACGTCTGTAAGCATTTTGGTGATGTTAACGTAGTTGGTGTTGGTAAGGGTGCAATTGCCTGTCTTGATGTTCTCCTCTCGAAAGTCTTCATTGCTATTGTTAACAGCCTCTTGAATTTCCATGTAGTCAGATTTACTCATAGTCGACCCACTACGGCTCTTTTTCAGGTCCTCTGAAGAATCTATTTTGGGGACACTGGTCACATTTAGGTACTGTGCCTGCTCTTCACCTTCAGTTTCTCTATGGTAAAAGTAGTTGAAGTTTGAGACTATGACAGGCACGGGCAAGGCAATGGTCAGCACACCAGCAATAGCGCACAGCGATCCTACGATTTTGCCTCCAATTGTAGTTGGAACCATGTCACCATACCCCACTGTTGTCATGGAGACAACTGCCCACCAGAAGGCATCGGGGATACTTATAAACTGCGAATCTGGCTCATCTGCTTCTGCGAAGTAGACAGCACTAGAGAAGAGGATGACTCCGATGAAGAGAAAGAAGATGAGGAGTCCAAGCTCCCTCATGCTGGCCTTGAGTGTTTGGCCAAGGATCTGTAGGCCTTTTGAGTGTCGAGAAAGTTTGAAGATCCTGAAAACTCTTACTAATCGGATAACTCTCAAAATGGCAAGTGACATGGCTTGCTGTCCTTGTTGACCATCCTCTGGCTTCTCTGCTAGCTCTGTGCCCAATGTGATAAAGTAAGGTATTATAGCCACAATATCAATGATGTTCATTATATTGACAAAGAAGCCTGCTTTACTGGGACACGCAAAGAACCGTACCAAAAACTCAAAGGAGAACCAAATGATGCAAAGAGTTTCCAGAATGAAGAAAGGATCAGTAAAGTAGGTGGAGGTGTAGCTTATTGTTGAGTTGGAGTTGGTTGTGTAAGCTTTGTGCATCTCCATCTCTTCATTGCGAAAAATCGGAAGTGTCTCCAGGCAAAAACTGACTATAGATATGAGAATGACCATGACTGAAATGATGGCGATAATCCTGGCAGGCCCTGAACTTT
>JAZGTK010016482.1:0-12714 GCA_036877625.1 Ambastaia sidthimunki
ATTAGTATATTTAAATAAATAAACAGAGAATGAGAATGGCTGTATTTCAAACACATGCAATATGAAAAAATCCTATATTTTTAAAGAACCTATAGTTATATATTGTTTGTCATCTATGATAAAGCATGTACTGTAAAATCTGGGTATAAAATGGATGCTTTGCGGTGCTTATTGTAAATATAAGGAGGCTGAGAACATAATAGTTCATGCTTTTAATAGCTTAGAACTGATTGTAACCTTTGCAATACCAAAGTGTCTGCAACTCCTTACATATGATTCAAAACATTACAGATGTAACACTGACAATACAAAGACCACAATAAACGATCTTCATAATATTGCGATCTGTTTGGACAAACTATTTTAACAGATTAGATAATGAGCTCTATTAAATTTAGTCAACAAACTGGACAGGAAACAGGGATAGATTTTACAGATCTTTTGCTTATCGTATGCTGAGTATGTTACTGCTGTGGTTTTGTTTGCAGTATGTGAAGCCATGGAATGGGTAATGTGAACAGACTCACCATCTTAACAACATGCACATCACAAAATTGGTTCAAGATAATATGATTCAGACAGCACTTGATATTCTGAAAACTACTTAAACATTAAAATAATGACAAACAACAAAATGTGTTTTATTTCAATAGAAACCATACCATACTTCAGTTCATTCTAACAACACCCTTATATATATGTGTGTGTGTTTAACCTTAAGCAAATATTTTACAATAACAATTATTAAAACTTACAAAAGACCCTGTTTTCTCACTCAATATGATCAGCAGCAATATTCAGTAGTTTGTTACTCAGCATTATTCACAAGTTACAATTTTATAAAATCTTTAAATTAATCTGTTGGGATGGAGGTCTCTTACATCGCACCAACCACCATATTAACGTTTAACATTAGAAAATAAACTCAGAAGTGGTGGAGGGTTATTTATAGAATTGTTATGAGTCAGATAAGTGACTTTCTTAAGAGGGGATTATTTCAAATATCATAACAAAAAACAATGCATTGCATTCTACATGAAAGTAAGTTCTGCTTACGTAGTTACTAGTGCTGTAGGTGAAAGTCATTTGTATTTTCTGCATCCTTTGATTAGTTTTTGGCTCGTCTATCTTACAAAACAGCCATAAATGGAATCTGTGTTAAAGTTTTTTAGAACTAACAAAGATGTGAGAAATATAGGGTAATTCCAACACAATTAAAGTCTGTTCCTTGGTTACTATCAAAAGTTTTGTAACAGGAATTAGTTTTAAAATTAATATTGTGTGTCATCATAAAATATATGTCGGCTGAGAAATGTATTCGAGAAAAGTATTAAGTCGTAATTTTTCTTTTGTTTGTGCCTCAGTGTAGAAATACATGAGATGTTATTCAGTATAATCAGTAAATCAAACAGTACCTTATGAACTGTTTAGGCAAAAATCTTTCTCAAACCACCTTACTGGTGTACACTTACTCACTATATTGATCATACTGGATGTCACTAATGTCAAAAGTTTCTCACAGTATACATTTGTAAAGTGTATGTAGTGGTTTTAGCAGCAAAACAAGCAAAAAAGCTGTTTGTTTTGTTTTGTTTCTTTCTACCTCTTTCGCTCACAGCCCAAATTATGAATATGGTCACCAATAATTTTTAAAGGAAACTGAAATGTTCAGGGTAAGTCCAGCATGCTGTGTTCCTCCAGAGCTACTTGGGTTCTTTCATACACTTCTCCTATCGCTCTTACTACCCTGTCCAACACCACTGATGCGTCTTCCTGCGTATTTACACACACCAGCTGGTAGAAATAAGGTCTTTCAGGCATGGCGAGAAAGGCCAGCTCTGCTGCTCTTCTCACCCACCAGCTATGATGTTGAGCTAGCGTACGCTGGTACGTCTCTTTGCAGAGGTCTGAAGGGCTTCGCAAATGCTCTCCTTCAGCTCCACCCTTAGCCAGCTCCTGCAGGAAGTTCTGCAGCCAGAGAAGAGCACGATGCAAACGCAGAAGTGTCCTGCAGCCTGAGTCTGTCTGTTTCTGGAAATCCACCAAACCGTTCTCCAGCTCCCACGTAATCATAGACCGAACAGAAGTGTAACCAAGAGTGTCGCCTGACACTTTGAGATTCATTTTGGGGGAGTTTGAAGGTCTGCTTTGAGATATCACCATGTCTCTTCCCTTAGTCATTATTTTTCCCTTCTCTGCTTTTTGAGACAGTTCACGGATGATGGAGGTCTTTGATTCAATTTCTTTGGATATTAAACCCACCATTGGACCCAAGGCTTCCATAAATCTATAAGGCACAGAAAATAAGGAAAGATATTTTAAACCTGTTTCAATTTAAAATACGGATTGTGTACTATATGTTTAGATCCCTTTTTGTTGTGCTGTTGTGCTGGCAAGTTGGCAGTCATCTTGGAGTTTCTGACACCTACTAATGATCACCTACTAAATCTTGCACTAATGCAGCAAAATTATGCATGTGTTTTTTTCAGTCATCAATTATTCTGTTATTCTGGGAGAAGTGGCCAATAATGGGGGTTGGTGTTACTCAAATAAAGCATATAGCATTTGACTAATCATGTAATCTCATTTGATCTTTGTTATGTGTAAAAAGTTTTTTTTGTTATGCGGGAAAATAATGGGGGACTTTAATTTTGTATGTTAACGTACTTGATAAGCTCATCCCAGCTGGCCAGATAGGGCTTCAGCAGCACATCATTGGCTAAGACCGGTGCAGCCTGCAGGTGAGCCAACAATTCAGCTACTTGAAACTTCTGACCAGGACACACAATCAGTGGAGCCTCACCTTCCTCTGAGCTGTTACTTTTATTCATAGACAGAACCTGAGAAAAAGACTGAGATAGAAAATGAGGGTTAAGGAGCAACAGATTTCTAAGGGAGATACTGTAACTGTGAAGCACTGTAAATGAGTAAAAACAAATTGACAACGTCCTTCAAAGCAGCCACACAAAGTTGAAGCACTATTCAGATTGATAATGGACCTTTGACACACTCACTGTTATTATATGGTGTTATTTTGCATATTTCACTACTCTCACCTTGTTTTTTGAACTATAAATCTTCAAACATGTATCCCACTGGTGTTCTAGACTCCCGTCTGCAATGAAAAGCAGGTAAGGAGTAACAGAGGGGAAATGAAAATATAAACAGAACAAAGAAATAACATATCAAGGACATATTTCACATAGCTGAATCATAGTCTGTCAAAGAATTTAAGAATAATTGTGCACACAAAACACATTTTAGCTTGTTTTTTTTATAATTAAATTAAGTACAAGTGAAGGTACAGTAAAATTCCATATAATGTAAATATTTTCTGTGATATATACATGTGGATGATCTAATATGTTCAAATCACAACCATGCAAACAAACCTCAACGCAAGTATAAAGAACTAGAACCAAAAGAGGACACGATGGGTTCTGTTTAGACTGAAGTGTTATTATATTAAATTAACAGTGTGAGAACACAAAACTCAAATGCAAACTTCATTAAAACAAATGTTTAAAATACAGTACAACAGACACTGGGTTTAAATGTATTATTCTGGTCCCACAGTTCTTTAAAATAAGCATTAAAGCATTCACAAAGCAAAATGTGTATTTATGGCTTTGATGTGTACCATAAAAAACTGGCCTAATTAAATAAATTCTGTTTCATTTATCAGATACATTACATTCAAAGTGTCAAAGAATAATAGAAATGCAGACAAACTTACGTAGCCACAAAGAGCCAAACAAAAGGAGAATGAGTACGATGGCCCCACAGGCCCTGCATTTGACTCCCATAATGATCCACTATCCTCCTTCTGGCTGTCTCCTCAGATGGCCTCTTACCTTCTCAATCCATAAACTCCCCAACTTTATGTTCAACAGACATTATCTCTGCACCTTTATCACTGTGCTCAGAACTCTACTTCTTTTATACAGAATGTCTGTCAATGTTTGAGTTTCGATCTTCACTCCACCAGAAATTGGCAAGCATATCACCTGCTCACCACTTTTAAACTCAACGAGTAACTTCCCGTTTCTCTTTCTGTATCTGTGCAGTTATGTCCATCCACCTCCTTTTAAGCTATGTTGATTTCTGCCTGCATTCTCTACAGCTTTACGTTGTCTCTGTTTTCTCTTTTTCCTCTTTCTTTTTTCTTCTCCTGCTCTTTCTTTACTGTCAGTCTTCACTGATGTTGCTCAATCCGAGAGTCCATAAATTAGTCAAGCACAACACATCACTCCTTATTAGGCTGCGCTGCGCAACCTGTCGTAACCTGTTCACGGACATACACACTTGTTCATATACAAGCACCTGTCATAAATAAATAAAAAAGAGCGAGTGAGAAAGAAAGACTCCTTTCAACAGGAAGGAACTACTGTTTGAAAAATTCAAATGTCCCATTCAAATGTTAAATTCAAATGCGTCTAATTCAAATTCTGAATTCAAATGCTCTGGTCGGTGAACTGGTGGTGTCTTTTGTTCTATTAATTTAGATTCATATATTAGTGTCTAATATATGAATAGTGTCTAATTAGTATAAACTGACACATTCTTAAAAGGGACTATATGATTCTGAATTCAGATTGCGTAAACCAATGGAAGACCAATGTTCAACACATCAGTTTGACCTGAAATGTCAGTGAGCACCTTATAAAAGCTGTAAGAAAACCCAACCCCTCTGGGTTGAAAGCTGACGAATTTCAATGCCTCAGTTTGTCAGTGTATGTCTGTAAGCATTAGCAGTTTGTCTCATTTCTAGTCATGTCATTTCTGTCATTTCTCTTTCTACATTGTGTCTATCTCCACACACAACGTCTTTGTGTTTAGCTCTCTCATGTTTAGCTGCATTTAGACTCTTTCTGCCTCTTTCACTTTTAGCTGGAGGGCAAAAGTTGACTGTGGGGAATATGTTTTGAAACAGTCACGAAGTGAGATGATGTTTGACAAACAAAGAGAGAGAGACATGGACTCATGCGGTCAATTGGTAACACGCTCAGTAAACAGGACAAATTCAAACACTAATGATACCTAAAGCATTTCTAACATAATTGTGTTTGTGTATTGTGAACTATGAGATATAAGGGTGCAAGTATGTGGCCGGTTACAGAAATACACTCAGGACAGGAACACACGTCAAGTTGTGTTTGTCTCCCTCTAGTGGAGGGAGATGTGAAATTGATGTGAGAAATACGGCAAACCTCTACAAACTTACACTAGGCATGTTTTTAAGAAATTTCAATTTTGCTTATACTTAAAACAGTATTATTTAAATTTGTGCAATTTTAGGACTTAAATAAGCCCAACATGACAACTGAACACCACCGTAGCAGATTTTTAAAATGCTGCTAACCCACTTTTCCATCTCTGTTTACAAAATTGTGTAGCTGTTAACAGTATGTGTTACATTTAGCCTTTACTGTATGACTTCCTTTAATTAGGAGTCACTTTTTATAATTGCAGTTAGTATTAGGTTTACATGTAGATGCATGTCAGTGTCATTTATATCTGTCATGACATTTTTCTTTCTTTTAATTTTACTTTTGCAATTTTGACAGTGCATTAAGTGAACTTCTGTAATAAATATTCTGCCATAGAGTAAATAAATAAAGTTGCATAATTCACACAGTCTTAAAATATGCAGATCAAACACTCAGGAAACAAGTACTACTCTATGTCTGTTTATAAGATTTCATTTAAACACTTATATGCTGTATATCATTGTTCTGTATGCACTAAAACTGAGAATAAAATAACTGGCATATCCTGACTAAAGTTCATTATGATATATTTGTAAGCCCTGTCACCAGTTTTACCTCAATGTAAAACTGGCTTCAATCTAACGCCAGCAACACACTTTGCTTTTTGAATACTAATCATCCACATCTGACTCTCATTACTGTTGCAATCAGCCACAGTATTTTTAGCACACACCTCAGTTTCATTCATTATCTGGTCTCAGATGGACAACAGATTCTGTCGTGTATGTGCTTTGCTTACCTCCAGTATGTTTTGTTATTTTACAATCTCAAAAATATGAAAAAATACACAAGTAAAAGTGTTTCAAATTTAAGATACAGCTGTTATCAATAGCAAAAGTATTGTTTGGTTCATGGACCTCAACTATCTGTTGCATGTATAAAAAACTGAGGGTAAAAACTAATAAAACGACATACGTTTAACAAAAGCAAGGGCTGCAATTTAAAATGTATTAAAATTAGTCTGTAACTGATAATGACTTTCAGTGTTTGGATAATAGATGTATCAGCCCTGACTATTTACATACCATATAAAAATTTCCCCACAGAAATGAAAGCTCAGAATTGTGGTCTTGGTTGCCTGACCAGCCTGATCAGTGTGTGGACTTCCACCTCACACTGTATTTATTTACATATTGAATGAAATGCACATTAGCACCAGATGTCTCCTCTAAACAAATCTTTTCCATTGTTACCTCCTTAAGTCATAAACCGTCATGTGCACACTGACATATGCACATACACTGTCCATCTTCTACACTGTTTTCCTAATCTCCTGAGTGGTATGTTCTACTTCAGAGGGCTTGCCAGATTTCCACCAGGTTATTGATTGACCTGCTTTCCATCTGCATGACCCTTACTTCCCCCTGCACAATGGGAATTCCGCCCCTTTACTTTTTCACATTTCCTCAGGGACACTTTCAAGCATGTGTTTAATTCTTTCCATGTTAAAATACATCCTTATATTTCACCCAAACACGAAAAGACAATTATAAGATGTTGGTAGGTTGATATCTGATGAAGTATAAACACTAGCTCTGTGGTGATATCAAAACATTGCCCTTTTAAAATGACCTGACCAGACTGACAATGTTGGCTTAACCAATGACCAGCAAGTTCTTTACAGATTGGTGGTTACTTCTCTACTTTATACAAATTTGAGAGGGTTCAGTTATAGAGTAATGTTATCATTGTTTCAGTCCCTCAGTTGTGAAGGTTAATATTTATCTGTTGAAGTTCATTTGTGGGTGAGAGTAATTGAAAGCATTGTAATTTGATATTCCCTATAGGCTCAGTCCAGAGGATTTCCTCAAACGTCTAGCTACAGAAACATACTGGTGCTTGGACAAGATTCTCAAATGCAAAGCAGTATAGGAAAAGTGTTGCTCTATCTGTCAGGATACTCTGCTATAAAAGTGGTCCATCTGTTAGACTGTGTCATTATAATTCAGATTAAAGTATTTAAAAGCATATTTATAAGTTTAAATTCACCCTTTTTCAGAGGTGTACATAACCCTCACAGAATCTGTAAGATGTCTACTATTTGTAAAGGAATCAAGCTTATTGTTAATGCAATACTGTTATACATAACAAATATTTAGGTATAGAATAGACTTGTATATTTACAAGCACTTCAGCCCACAGTGTGTTTAAATTGTGTCATCAGAAGAGTTTGCACACAGACCGACTTTTCATAGATCTCCTGCAGAATTTTACTTGTTTGCGTGTATCAGCTTTGCATGTGCATGGGATTTGAATGCACTATTGTAAGGGTTAAGTCTTAACTAAACACAACCACAGCCTTTTCTCTGTTACCTCCTTTTTCTACCTTCCTAATTTTTCTTCAGTTTTGTAATATAAGGGAAAACATCACCACAGCTGTCTGTTTTATTTTGAGCATTTAAGTTTTAGTGTGTTTCTTCTGTCTAGGTGATGTGTCACCCTAATCATCTGTTGTTTTGGGTCCATAATGGAAAGATGGTTGCAACTGACCAATCAGTGGCCTTCCTGGGTGGTCCGGAGCTGTTTACTCACCTTCAGGCTTTTCCAAACTTATATAATTGACTGACTGATGTTTTTTTAAAGAAAATTCTTCTGAATTTTCTTTATGAATCTCCTTTTGTGTTTCATGAAAACATAACAGACATGTAGGCTTGGAACTCTTTTGATGCTTTTTCTTACCTATCTCTCTTTTTTATTGTTCTCTGTTATCTTCCCTCTACTGGTATTCCTGTCTCAGTGTGATACAGTGGACAGTTCTGCAGTTCCCCAGACTGAATTTACGTCAGGTGCAGTGTGTGGATGAAGTAGGTCTGAGCTATAATGCCCTCTTGTGGCTGGGAAAAGATTACAGCATCATTATCAAGAGAGACTGGACGCAGCTGGATCAGCCTTTTAAGGTACACAGTGGAATCAAGGCCTAAACTTTACAAGAAAATTACCCCATTACAACTTATATATTTTATAAACAACAATATATTTTTTATATTACAACAATATATTTTATAAAAACAGTATCATTTCAAAGCAATGTTTTTTAAAAGCGTTTTTAAAATTACTGTATGTATTAACCAAAGTTCAGCCATTGGTGTAGCATCTAATTAAAGAAATAAGCCCCGACAGTTACTGTACATGTGTTGCTGTGATTACAGTGATTTACAGTTTATTAAATTTCTATTCTTATGATTTTAATAATTTATAATGATCAGAATAAGCAATTCTTCTGGCCAGTAATAAAGTTCATTATTCTACCTGTGGTTGCCAAGCAACAAAGTATCTTGGTGCATTTATGTAGAATGTATATTCACAGGGGTGGTTAATAGTCATTTTACAAACCGTACAAACTATATAATGTTTTTTGATTTTTACTTAAATGCTTATGCGTATGTCCTTTAAAATCTTCAAGAACAAGTACAAGGACGACTTTCAACTTTACCGACTGCTCAAATCTTATAGCACAGCAGAAAAGCTTTATTCACTGTCCCTGGAGCTGCAAACACAAACAAACCTTTTAAGAATATTTCTTGCTGTTTCATCTCTCTAATTGTATTTATTTGATCTCTTTCATCACTTCTTGTCTCCTTTTTCTTCTGCTCTTTTTCTTTTAGGTTCTCCTAAAAGACTTGTGAACACTCCATCCTCAAAGTCTATGTACATTATTGAGAAGAGCCATATAATGTGCATATGCAAGTAACACACACTCTTGAGTAACCTGAGAAAGACAGCAGCATCTGCCTCTAACTCATAAGGCTTTAGTACACACACATACACACATGCACATAGCCCAACAGGCACTGTGCTGTCCACACACAAAGTCTCACTGTTGTGGAGTTGTAAGCAGTGTTATTTTCCATTTGGATCATGTGATTCTACTGCATTTAGCTGGCAAAACACACAAAACCCTTTGCCTCATGCCTTAAAAGACAATATATTACATTAATATAAATGGCTATACTTTAAATGCTAACATCATGTTTAAATAATTACATTTGTTTTCAAAATGATGCAAGACTTTAAAAGCTATACGATCATTCACTGTAGAATGTTTACTAAAGGAACTCCACAAAAACATTGTGAATATTACAGAAGATCATAAACCTTTACAGTTTATGTTTATAAGTTTAATACAGTTTAAGTTTATAAATCATCCAGCAATAAATACATCAAGTTCTGCAGCAGCTCATCACTTCAGCTAGAAGGGTCTCAGCTGACTTAAACAATCACATTATTACAGTATCTGATGTCAGATTCAGCCCAGAGACAAACCGCCTGCTGTTCCTCCTCTTTCTCAGAATCAGTTCTTTATCAGCTGCTCAGATGAGAGCAGCGTACACAACACCACTGGGGACGTTATCGTCAAACGAATCGTATGTGCTCAAAGGGTGTAAAAATAATCCAAAGTTCCGTGAGCTACTGTATAATGTACAGTGTAGTCAGGGTCTAAAATTGCCTTTATGCCACACCTACCGATGGTGTTATAAGATGTCTATTTTTTTTCACCAGACGTGTATGTCGGGTAATTGTGTAACTAACAGCGTCAACAAACAAGATGAGACAGTTTAAAACACCATCTGCCACAAAACATGAAAATATCTTGATTTTTCCCTCATTTGTCTTTTCACTCGCAGGTAATTGTTTGAGGATTATTTTATACTGTATACATATCTTCAAGTGGAGATCTGGAGAATAAGAAATCTTTAGATATCCCAGATAAACTTGGTAAATTGTCCACGAGGGAAAAAGTTATTAGAAGTAGACAGTTTGTATGATTTCATTCATTTTAAACCAGATATTATGCAATTTTTTTACTCTCTGTTATGGTAAAGTGAAGGAAATAAATATATGGGGTTTGTTATAATTCCCCTGCTGGCTTTGAGGGTGACATTAGTCAGGAAGGATAAGATGCACACAAACACACACCCCAAACACATCTACATTTATACACACACTCACAACACAAAATTCTTGCTCATTTGTTAGTAAAAGAATCAAAGAGTGTTTTTTTGGGTAGTACAATTAATAGAGGGGAACACTGTATTCTGTCACGATTAAAGCAACGGGCTAGGTGTCTGACAGAAATCTATTTATCTATCTGTTATTCTGACAGTCTGGTACATTTTTACATCCCGTCATGTACTAAATCTGTCTTTTTCAGCTCTCCCTGTGTGTAAGTGACTTTAAATTATTTAGATTATTCATTATTGTTTCCTTTTTCGCTCAGCCATGCATTATAGCATTCAACCCATTAACCAATCACACAAATGGTTCACCACTAGCTGTTCTAATGACTGTATCTCTATCTTTATTAGTGCCAGATGACTGGACGCAATTGTCTTGTTACTGAACTCATCTACATCCACAGCAAAGCCTTCATCACTGACTACTGTTGCTACATCATCGGTGAGTCAATGTGACATCAAATGAATGCAACAATGTACGGCTGACCATCAGATATGGCCTTCTTTGGACCTAGGATACTTATAGTACTATTCCTGGAATTAAGATGAGCTCTAAAAGCCTGCTGGTGGATGTAAAAGTACAGCTTATATATAAAGTTCTTTAGACTGTCCTTCCTCTCCTGTTGTTATCAGGGTCAGCCAACATTAATGAGAGGAGCATGCTGGGAAGTCGTGACAGTGAGCTGGCCGTGCTAGTGGAGGATGAAGAAAAAGTTCTTTCAGTCATGGATGGAGAGGAGTACCAGGCCGGATCACTAACACTCTCCTTACAGAACGAGTGCTTTAGGTGTGTTTGAGTGTCTGTCTAGGACAAAGTCAGAAAGCTTTGTAAGAAAAAAGTTGCAAATGATGATAAGCCTATAATAATGATTTATAATTTGAACTGACTTAACTTCAGCATACATAAATAAAAGTATGGAAAGTAACCTGCAATTTCATGTTTTAAACAGAGATGGACATAGAGAGGCAAAAGTTACTGATTGCAGCTTGAATATATATGTATATAATTGGCTACATCAGTCCTGTGAGAGCAGGTTTGTGGTGAGCATTCTGGTTTACTGTTACTGTCATTGCATTATCCAGCATAATATAGGAAAACGTTCCATTAATTTCGATTAACTTTGAGTGTAAAGTATCCCGAAAATTCTATACAAATGTATGAAATTTTGTGCACAAAATTGATTAAAATTATTGATTAAAAATGATTACAAACGAGTGATTAAAATAAGCAATGATTAATAGCATTTCTAAATAATTAAATCACCATTCTCATTTTTTGCATGTCTACATGAAATGCCTTGATGACATGGTCTTAATATCATAAAATGTAGGAGTGGCTCAGTATCTCTGATGGATCTGTGTTTGTGCAGTGAAGCACCTCTTTTGTGTAATTTTCTCTTCTATATGTGTAGGAGTGTGTGAGTGAAAGAGGTGTGCATGTGTGAGTGGAGCAATTTGGGTTGGCACGATGCGTTCCATACTGCCAGCTACCAGAACATCTCTTGGTTGCCAAGGGAAACAGTGAGATGGTTTAAATAATGTGTGTCTGTAGCACCTTTCACTGCTGGCCTTTGGATATGACCTCAAGCAACTGTGTTTGGGTGCATGTCTCTGGATCCACTCTAATCTTCTTATCTGATAGGAAATGGTTTGTGGTTGCGCATTGATTTTTATTTGTGTAAGATTTCTACAGTACTGCTGCCGCTGGGGAGACTGGTGTGCACCGAATCTAAGAGCCTAAGAGTTTATGAACACCTTTTTTATTACTATGTTGACTCAGCACTAATACACTACAAAATCAATGATTATAAATGCGTTAAAGTGTATGTTTGAGCTTTATATAGTTTTATATATAGGTCTCAATATTTTAAATGAATAATGTAACTGAATAATAATTAGGGGTGAATGTTTGAAATGAATGTGAAATGAATAATTTCTTCAACAACGTTTGGAACAAAATTGCCCAATCAAATGCTGCAATCTATGAGAAGGTAAGAAACAGAATTTTTCTTCACCTGTATTCTGAAAATGTTTCAGACCCCGGTATGACTCTTCCATGTATCTTTCTGATGTCCTTAAAGTTTTGTTTATGTACAGTTACTGTGTGTACTGCAGTTTGAACTGATACAAATGCAGTGGATGCAGGTCTAAACTACGAGAAGACCTATAATTACTGTAATTTGCAGGTTGTAAGTAGTCCTGCAGTAAAGCCTTCATACAATAGCACCACTCCTGTATACTTCTCTGGTAACATTACCCATATATTTACACTCACAGTTCTAATCCCTGTCATTTCAATGGTGCTGTTGTAGTAGTAATGGATTATATTTCCAAAATGTTTTTCATTTAAAATAAACATTGGATTGTGACATAAGGCCAGTGACTTTCCTTCCTGTCTTGTCTTTGTAGTGCAGGTCTTCCAAAATCTCCCTCTGGACTCCACTCGCAACTTGCATGACCTACTGTGGCATGTGAACGCTGAGAACATT
>JAZGTK010016483.1:0-12714 GCA_036877625.1 Ambastaia sidthimunki
TAAGAACGAGTGACAGTACAGGAATCTGTTTAATTTTTCATCAAGTTTTTTAATCATTCAATCCACTGTGTGTTGTTATAACTTGAAGAGTCTTGGGCATTATTATTTCTGCTTCATAAGTCGTTTTTAAGTTTTTCTTTATCACCCCTCAGTTTGTTTTTGTCTTTGCTTGATTAATGTTTGCTTGACTAGAAAACAAAAATAGAGGCTCTAATGTAACATCATCTAACAACTGTTTATGCAAAGCTGAGATTTATTTTTTAAATTCTTGAATAAAGCTCGACCTAATTCTAATCTTGAACGAAATATCCTCAGTGAGAAAACACATGCCCAGTCTTAATAAAGAGTTTCTGGAAAAGTTCATGCTTTGAATGTCTTTATTTCCAATGTGTCTTGAACTCTGTCATCATAATTTTAAAGGTTGAAGTGTCTGTCTGTTCTTATTTAAATGATCAGAATACACAGTATTAACACACTACAGTATAGTGTAGTACAGTATTTGAATATAATGATCAAAGCTTTGTTGTAGTTTTAAAAGGTGTTCAGCTAAAAAAAACTTCTACAGGGATGTTTTGGTGCTTTGAAATGCTGTAGGGCAACAATTCATAGATGTTAAATCCTGGGTTTGTGGGGTCCATAATGATTTTGGAAGCCCCTTTCCTCACAAAACAGGTTGTTGGTGCCACCCTTACATTCAAATCATTAGGACTGAAATCTGCATTATGAAATAGTTTTTGATGCGTTGATACTGATGAAATGTGTAATTGTCGCTTTGGATAAAAGCGTGTCAAATGAATAAATGTAAATAAATGTGTAACTGCACTGGAAAAGCTTGTTAGTTGGGATCATTGTTTAAACGTGATTCAGTGAATTGATGTATTTGAGCGACCTCTAGCGGAGGCGTCTCGCATCACAGCAACATCTCACACGATTGCGCCTTTAAATACACAATAAAAGATTTAGTTTGCGGGCAGGTTGGATTAGTTCGTCTCAGAGGATTATTTGCTCTTCAGATGAAAGTCTCCGGAGGCTCGTTGTGTTGATCTCACGAGATCTCGCTGTTGTTTGTTCATCTCCGGGAAACGCAAAACCTCGTCGTGCATTTTTTTGCACGGACGAGCATCGACAGTTTTGCTGCAAAACACATTAATTTTATCGCTTTTATCATTTGCATCATTAATCCGCGTCATTTCCACTCCCGGAAACAAACGGCGCTGGAGTTTCTGATCCACTTGTGGAGTCGCCGCCCGGAAGCTCGCGAGCGTCGCATCATGTCCGCGCGCGTCTAAAAATCGTCGCGTTCGTTTGTCTTTTTTGGCGTTTTGTTTCGCGTTTCCTTCTCGTTTAAAGCGTCAGAATGCCCGGCGCGCGCGACATCGCGCTGGTGGGCGCCGCGCTCGCGCTGACGGGGGGCGTCGCGTGCGCCGTTTGCTACGCGATGCGTGCACAGAAAGCGACAGAAGAAAACGAGAAGAAAGTGAAAAAGGAGGTAAATAAAGATAAAGGGAAGGAAGAACGCGTGCATAAAACCAGCAGCACTGAACACAAGCCCGTAACATCAGAGGTTTGTTGTTTTAATGCACGAGGCCTCATATAAACCAACTAACTAGTTTACATTAACTAACATTAACTAACTGCTGTGGCATTGATCAGATTTAGTACATGCAAGTTCAGCCTTTATCAACACTGATTTTTTTGTTACACAGTTAGTTATTTCTAACATCAAAAGTTGTTTGTTAGGATTAGTTCATGCACAGTTAACTAACATGAACAACTAACTAACTATGTTAACGAATACAACCTAATCGTAAAGTGAATTACAAGAGCTTGTAATTCATAAGTTACTGTAAATGATTGTTTAATGCAGTTTAACAATTATTAAACTAAATTCATTTGCATGCAGTTGTACAACAAGCTGTTAGGTGTATCCATAGAAACAGCTAGTAAACAGGTTTGGGTTAAATGCTCAGACCTGCTGTGGTTTAATCCGTCTCTTCTGTGCTGGGTGAGGCAGGTTTATATCCGCTCAGCTTGTGCTTTGATTGTAAAGCAGCTAATAAGGTCACAGTGAGAATTAAAGCCCAACATTCATACAGTCTGTGTGTCGTGTTCAGCCCAGGTCTGCAGGTACCCAGGTGCTGTTTTTGGGACTGGATGGGGCAGGAAAGACGAGTTTATTGCACTGTTTTGCCACAGGCAGCCTGGAACAGGACGTGAGTCCCACGCAAGGCTTCAACGCCGTCTCCATCAACAAAGAAGACCTTCAGATCGAGTTCTTAGAGAGTAAATAACATTTTTGTTTTCTGGAAGAGCATTGGGTTAGCAGCACAGAAGGTTGTGGGTTCGATTTCGGGGAAACACACATACAGATCAAATGTGTAGTTTAAATGTACGGCAAGTTGCTTTAGATAGAAGCATTTGTTAATGCATAAATGTGAGTTTGTGATTAAGTTTAAACTTAAATAATCATGGAATTAAACCAACAGTACCACATCAAAATATTGTTGTACTGTCTCATACAGTCACTGAACTACAGCACCATTAATGTACAGTTTGGAAGTGATGTGAAGTAAAAGGTGTGTTTTGTGTCATGCAGTTGGCGGCACAGAGAAGCTGAGGGATTACTGGCCCATGTATCTGTGTAAAGCTCGAGTCCTGGTGTTCGTGCTGGACTCTGCTGACATTACACGATTCTCTGTGGCTAAAGATCAGCTCTGTAGGCTTCTGTCAGCTGACCCCTGCCTGCCTCTAGTGCTGCTGGCCAACAAACAGGTGAGTCTTAATCCCGTCTCAGTGCGTTCTGTCCGACTGATCTCAGGTCAGAAGCGTCTGCTTGGTCTCATGTGAGATTAGGGCACCGAGTCAGTTTAGTTCTCATGTTTTATACACTTCCACCTTTTGTCTAGTAAAATGTTCTGTTTTCTATAAAGTAATAGCGCATTATTGAGGTAAAATAGGTTGTTGCTGTTTCAGAGACCAGAATCATGCTGGTACTGAAAAGTTTGTCAATACATTGCAAGCACATGAAGCGTTGTTATAGTAACCAACTTCAGTACGCAAGGGGGCGCTAGTAACCTTTAAATGTCTGTGTCACCACAGCAGATGGGTTGTTGTTCAGGTTGCTAACTATAAACATGTTGACAGGTTAACTTTAAACTCTCTCAGCAGGTGATTTGAATAAGAAACGTTTTCCATTAAAGGGATAGTTCACCCCAAACTGTAACTCCGTCAGTGGCTGTGTGGGGTGAAAACAGAGCTGACGTTCTGAATTCTCCTGCAGGATTTGCCGGGGGCTCGTGGCATCGCCGATCTCTACGAGGCTCTGGATTTGGGGAACATCGGCGACGGGCATCGAATCAGTGTGATTGGTACTCAAGTGAAGAAGGGCAAATCAGAGGCCAACGCTGGAGTTCAGGACGCCCGTGACCTCATCATAGAGATGATGTCATCATGAATGCTTTTAAAATACAATGATTTACTTTGCATTACAAACATCAGAATGTCTCAATAACTTCAGGGTTTCATGATCACCAAAGAGTCTTCAAACCAAATGTCAACAGAAGAGCCTGTTTATGTAGTAATGTAGGGATTAAAACAGATTAGTTTTGCATAATATTGACTAAGCATTTGTTTGCTTTAAATGTTCCCATAAAACAATATTTGTCACTTTTTGAGCAAAAGATGCCAGAGATAACACTGTATTTTAGTCTATTGCTGCTTCTGTGGTTATGTATTATGAAATAATTTGATATGTTAGGGCCTTATAAAGCTATAAGGGACCTGGTTTTCAGTCCTGGGCTCATGTTTAAAGAGGGTGTGTTGGACATGTTGTTTGTCTGTTGATTAGATGCTTACATTAGTTTATTGGTCAGTAAAAATGGTTTAAACTCTGTTGTCTGTAAATTCATTTTCTAACTTGACTGTTCTGTCTGTTGGCTTTTTCAAGCCAGAAATCTGATGTCAAGTGAAGGTTTGATGCATTTTGTGATGGTGTTTTGATAACCATTAAATATTGCTTGAAGAAATTGAATATTTTTGTCTTTATTTGTGAGTCATGGTGTCGTAAAATCCCCAAATGTTTATTTGCAGCGTTGGAAACGTCAGTTTTACATTTGCCACAGTCATTGTGTATTTGAAGGACTGTTTTGATTATGTTAATGTTACCCAGAATGCTTTGTTTCTCACTGTCTGGTGAGCAGGACACTGTGACGTGTGTTGCTATAGTAACAGCTTCCTTAGCAACAGCTGGGCACTATTGTAACATAAGCACTTCCCAGAATTCCAGACGAGGTCGTTCTTTACCTGGGCAGTATGCAGTCAAACACAGGTAAGACTCGTATGTTAAAACAATAACAAAATGTGCTACAATTGATTGTTTATTGATGCTATATGTTTTTATTTTAAAAGAGCTTGAATATAAGTCTTCTCAATGGGACAGGTATGCAAACAAATTATTCAATTTTGGTGCCTGAAGTTTTCATTTTTTAAGCTGTCAATATTCAGAGACTGATTGTATATTTGTTTGCAGGATTGCATTTCTATCTCAACCTAAAAAATCCAAGACTGTTTGGGCCACAACACCATGGTAAAAAATTGTCTGTAGCAGCTAGTTAAACATGAATATAACCGACACTAGCTACCAGTTATATTAATGAGTGTGTGTGTGTGTTCTGTGGTGCAGGGTGCTGACATGGGGAAACCAGGAATCAATATGGCCTCTGTCTCGCTCTGCACTGAGAGCTGTTCCAAGCCCCAGAATAAAAGCTCTGGCCCAGCAGAAGAGAGATTTCTCCACCCACCGCACTGAGCTCAGGTACAAACTGCAGCTCACTGGTTAATACAACAACAAACTCTCAAAGTTTCTCTTCAGTGCTGAGGTGTATAAAGGCAGTAATGTGTGTGTGTGTGTTTGTGAAATGTGTGTGAGAAGGCAGCGATGTGTGCTCTTGTTTTTGTACCATTTTCTAGTGTGTGTGTGTGTGTGTGTGTGTGAGAGAGAGWGAGAGAGAGAGAGAGAGAGAGAGAGAGACAGTAATGTGTGTTCAGCTGTTTCAGCAGGTGTGAGGAGGACATTGAGTTAATAATGAATGAGAACTTGAGGTCAGTGTTCAGAAATGTTGTTTTTAACGACGGATAAAACAGCCGTACTAAAATATTACCAATAATCATCACATGAGCTTAATGCAGGTAAATAAAGAAATAACAGATTTAAAAGTGTTATGACAGGGGTATGTGGACGGCGAATTTGACCTTTAACCTTCATGTTGTGGTCAGAAAGGCTGTTGACTGTTATTTTCATGCAGCATTTGTAAAATGTCAACATTGTAACATTGTGAAAAGCTTCTAGATAAATACATTTGAACTGAATCTGAAAATGTTCAGTCTGACTCTCACCCTGATGTGTTCAGCATTGATTAGGCCGTTCATAATTTAATGAAACTTGCCATTAATACAGTATTATTGGACATGTGCATAATCAAATTATTCTTAATTTAATTATGTTTGTATCTAATGGATGCAACACAGAAACAATATCCTGGCCGTGTGTCTATTTATAGATACACACTGTAGTTCTTTATCACTGAAACAAATTCTACATTCATATTACAACAGTAATATAAACAGTTTTCATATTTTTTTGCAAAGTCTTGAGTACTTTGAAATAGTAGGTTGTGTTGATCCCAGGGATTTAATAGATAAACAGAGTCCAGCTGGCATCCAGTTCTCATCCAGAATTCATAAAAATCTCTCATATAAAACACAGTACTGAGAAATACAAGTATGACTAGCATAAACGGTCTCTGAATTCAACTGTCACACCTAATAAACATCCTGTAACACTCGTCGATTGTCTTTATTTGAAAAGGCGGAATTGATCCCGGATCTCAGACATCCTCTCTCTCATCTTCCCGCAGGAAAGAGGAAAAGGAGGCGAGAAGGATGAAGATCTCCAGTACCGGCCCCACAGTGCAATACGAAAACATCGTCCGACTAGCAACTCCTAAACCCAGAGGCAGAAGCTCCCAGGAAGTGAGGTAAGAGGTCGTGAGGTTGTGACCCTTACCAATCTGGACCTACACTGCACACATTCATGAGAACTCACAGATGCTTCCAGAACTTAATTTAGCCCGGCCTGAGGAAGCCAAAATCCCAACATCTGTTTTTTCAGTAGCACAGTGTGTGTGTGTGTGTGATGTTAGACAATAGACAATTGTCCAGCGAGTAACTCCTGGCATGTCTTGTGTGTGTGACCACAGAAGTCTTTTTTTAAATCTTAAATAACAGAGTCACAAGTTTAGACCCAGTTTGTCCTCTGAGGTTTTACACACTGACTTGCAGATTTTGTCACTTGTGCTGTTGGGTAATTTTGTTTGGAAGAAAAATTCCAGCGTCGAAACCTTTGGAATGATAAATAAAGCTGGTAACTCTGTTATGTAACATGTTATAGTTGAGAACACATGCGTGTGGAGAAACTGGAGACGTGTTTTCAGACCAGCGGAAGGTCTAGAGGCATGTTGAGTTTGAAAGTTTGATCAAAAGTTGAACGTGTGTGTGTGATCTGTCCACTTAAATGTTTCTCCAAAATATCAGTGTTCTTTATGGAACCATAAAGCCCAAAATGGTTCTTCTATGGCATTGTGAAGCACTATTCTTTTGTAACAGAGCCTGTGTGTGTGTGTGTGTAGTTCTCCACATTCAGAGTTGTGTGAACATGACTGTCCCATCTGGCATGTGAGTCCATGTGTGAGGAACGTGGTCATCTCACCTCGACTGCTCCAGCTGTCCCACCCAAAATCCAACCACCCTGATTTCAGCAGCAACAGACAGGTGACATCACTTTAACCAAAGACATTGTTCTGGGGCTTGTGTCATAACACATGCTGGAGTTTCTCAGCAGCTTTGTACAAACGTGATTGTATATGGACTAGAAAATGTAAAAATCTTCTTGTATGTGGTTTTGATTGTGTGATGTGTTCCAGAACGTACAGACGTTGATCTCATATGCAGCTCAGACAGCCAGGACGACTCCCAGACTGGAGGAACTCTCACTGCCCAAACTCAGAGAAGACAGACACTTCTACGACCCCGGACGACCAGAGAGTGCAATCCGACCGGTGAGAGAGACAGAGAGCAAATACACCTTCCTATCTGAAAGAGATAGTTGAGCCATTTGCTTGTGTTTGTAACATTTGCTTCTTCTGGGAGCATGGCATGAAGTCTGGCTGTAGTTCCAGGGCTGGACTGACTCACCTGTGGCTTCTGATGTTGGGTTTGTCATACAGGTTTCCAGAGGAGCGAGAAATGCCACAACGAGCGCTCGGGTCCGAGCTTTATCTGCCCCTAAACCCCTCTCTAAAGACTACATCCCCCCCAGAGAACCAGTCTGGAGACCCTGAGATGAGAGACCACCGAACTGCAGAACCAAATAAAAGCGTTTTCAGTGTGTGAAGAACGTTCTAAAACATCATCTGCACCTTTATTTATTTGTTTCTGATTCCTCCTCAAACACCAAGAGCTCACTGATCAGCCTCTCTCTCTCTCTCTCTCTCTCTGTTTTTCCATACTCTGGTTTTCTAATCACCATCTCAGTTTTTTTCTCAGCACTGTGATTGAAATGAAAGAATTATTTTTAGACTGCTCTGAGCCTCTGAATCAGGCCTCTGTGTTTTCATGCTTGTAATGTTTCCAGACTTTTTGCGGTCTAGCCGTCAGGTTTGTTGAGAAAATGAAATGATAGATGTTTCCTCTGTGAAATTGTGAATGATTTGTATAATTATTTTACACAGATTTTGAGTATTGCTGTATTGCAGTAAGTATTGTTTCCTGAATTGATTTATTAAACATGCGTTGACAACATCTTGAATCTGGATTCACATCTGTTTCACTGCAGACGGTTGAAGAAACCAGTTTGACCCCAAATCATTTCAACTTCTGTTTTTCATCTGTAACTCTGTTTTCTTCCCCCCTTCTGTCTCTCTCTCTCTCTCTCTCTCTCTCTCTCGCTCCATCTTTTTCTCTTTCTCTCTCGGACAGATTCCACTCAAGTCTGTTCAGTTGTTATGGTAACACACAATGCCACAGTTCTGCATTAGCCGTTTAAATCCAGTAAACAGATCTTGTTGCTCTCACTGTATTTAATTAAAAAATACATTCAGTGAAACGTGGGTGTAACAGATTTGCCCTAATGACTATTAAGTAATGATTATTAAGTAATGACTATTAAGTAATGACTATTAAGGTTTCATATTGATTTATAAAGGAACATTTCTTTTAAAAGTGAGCTTTTTAAGCTTAACCATTAACTTTTTGGTTGCTTAAGCAACATTTCCACTTTCAACATAGTAGTTTTCTAAAAAAACTATCCAGTGAAACGTGTTTTTGTATGTGGAAAACAGCATCAGGCTGTAGTCAAATATGAATGTTTGTTTTTTTCCATAGTGGGTGTGGAACGTTTTTTCACACCCCACTGCTGAGAAACACAAACACACACACACACACACACACACTGCAGTCAGCGGCTCCCAACCATTAATGTTTCTCTATAAAACACTGCTGCACTCTCCATCATTACTGATGTTTTGAAAGATTTAAATATTTGATGAAACTCTGATCAGCATTTCTGGCTGGAGGCTTTTTTCATTGTTTCTCTCACATAAATTCTTTTGTTTTTCGGTCACAAAATTCTGTCTGGCTCCTTTTAATCAGAGATTTATTAAATATCATTTCTTGATCTTCTGAAGTTCATGTTTATGCTCTGAGTTTGTCTTCTAGAAGAAATGTTATTGCTCAAGGATATGATCAGGATATGAAGAGACTTTTAACCAGCATAACAAAAAATGTTTCTGGAAAAAAAATCTTTCATGCTTTTAAATATCAGCTTTTGCTTTAGATGTTTCTTAAAAAAAGGAGAAACAAAAAAAAAATGAGACACTTGTTGACAGTAAGAGTTCTGATCTATTAAATGAACTTAGATCAGCACATATTCAATGATGTCTGAGTTCAAACTGAAATCTTTGACATTTTATTGTAGACTTTGATTAGTGGCACAAATAATCAAAGTCCTGTTTGTTATTTTCTTCCTGTGACAAACATTTTAGAGCTCAATGTGTCATCTTTTCAATGTTTTGTTCTGATAAAAATGTTCATGAGAACACAAACAAATTTTGGTAATAACTCAGACTTGAAATAAATCTGCACATACCGACTAAGTATTTCTTTATATACAGATGTTTACATTATATATATATACGTACATGGAATCGTTAAGGTATTAATAAAAATATATGGCATACATACACTTATGTAAGATTATAACTTAAAGAATAAAATATTGATCTTTAAACATCTCACAATAAAGAAAGCAAAATGACAGACAGAGATACAGACTGATCTACTGGGGAAACAGATACAGACAGAGAAGATGAGGAATGGAGAGCTGTCAATCTTTCACTGATCCCAGTTCAGCTGGAAGACCTTCTGATTTCCTCCACTGAGCATTTCTCAACCTGAACCATTTCTACAGAGAGAGAGAGAGAGAGAGAGAGAGTTAGATTTATTTCTCTTGTTTGTAAAAAAGCAAATATTGATTCTCTTTTAAAAGCCACATTGTGATGTTTAATAATTTTGGTTTTCAGAATCTTCAGAACGGCAGCTGTATCTGTTATTGTGATCTTTAACACTTGCAACATTTCATATCCAGGTAACGTTCTGTGAGAAAATCCAGCCAGGAAAACGAAATCTGGATCTTTAAACACACAGAGAACCACATAATGTGTCGTAACAGGGTGCAAATGTGGCAGCAACACACACAGACACACACACACAAAATGCTTGTGTTTACCATTGAACACGATAAGCAGGCATGACCGGTTTACACACACAAGAGAAAGACGGGTATGTGTGTGTGTGTCTCTTTTCTTCATAACACACCCTTTGTGTTTTACTTTTCCTAACATTCAAATAATGCAAAGAGGTGATCGTATATGCCCCAGAAAAACACAGAGTTTGTTATTCAAACTTGCTTTCATCAGGTCATATTTGCCTAAGAAATAAAGCCAGAGACCAGACACTCAGCTTAGCTCTGCATGTGTGAGATGAATCTCATGGTAGCTGTCGCATTTACCCCAAAATCACAACAACAAAACTTTCATTGTTACATTTGTTTACAATTAAGCTCATAATCATAATGCTAAATATTTTTTTCTTTTCCTTTTTGGAGGGGGGATAAAATATGACAGTTTTGAAATTCTCAGTGATGAAATATTGCATGCAGAGAGCCAGACTGTATTTCTTAAAAGCTGTTCATCTTTTGTGTGAATGTGGTTTTCGCAAGAATTGTGACAGAAATAGACGGGCTGAATGATTCCAGTAACACAGCTAAACAGTTTTAGGTTGTGAGCATGTTTTCGTAATGTTTCTATTAAGTAACACAAACGTTAAAAAGGTTATTTTGAAAGTTCCTGGAACATTCAAAACGTCCAGTTTTTTGACACGCTGTATTAACTTTATTGTTCGGATATAACATTCGAATAACATTTTGATGAATATGATATATAACGTTAAAGAAACGTTCTACTAACGTTACTGCCAGAACTTTTTGATAACTTTTAGAGAACGTTCCCTGTAATTTATTACCCACTGGTAAACAATACAGCATTGCTAAATGACTCAAATCGTTTAAATCGGATACAAAGGGACCGAACAGGTCATGCGACACAAGGCGCATCTGGAGCGCACAGCTCTCCTTTCAAAACCCGCAACCCTGCTGACTTTAAATGCTGTCATCGTGTTATTTTAAGCTGCTGACAGCAAAACAAGATTGAAAACAATGAGGGGAGGAGAAGAGAAAGACAGGCTTGAATCTCTGAGAGCTGATGTGACTTATGAAACGTTATGCGTTCAGACTACACGAGGTTGGAGACGCGTCCTGTCATGCGCATTTACAAACTCAACCTCTGGTTACTCCAAATGAAATAAGTGTATTGTGAATAACTCTGAGTTAAAGACACAGCCCTTCCTTACAGCGTGTTAACGTTTACATCATAACATTTCCTGTTTAAATAAACTAGGTAAGTTGCTATGCAATAACTCACCAGTGGCTCTTAAACCAGGTTTTGCTATGTTTTATATGGACGCGGTATCACGATAATACCGTGTTTTTGGACATGCAACAGAACTGTACATGCGTTATGCATGTCCTCGTTGTCTAATGACATATTCAACATCTAACATGTTAAACTACAGTTTACTTTTGTTCCGTGAGTCTAGTTAAAAAACATCATTCAAAGACTTACATTAAATATAAATAAATATCTTCTTCATATGATTAAAACTATAAATATGCGCTAAAATATTTTGATTCGTTGTAATATATTTACATTGACTTCTTTTAAATGCACGAACCCAGTTATTTAGACTAATCAGCGCGGCACAACGCGCCGTCTGACCAAACAACGCGGCGCGTCATTCAGACGCGTCCCTGTGTGCGGTGAACAGATGCGGGTGTTGTTAAACTCACCGCGGTCTCGTCCTCGGTCAGCCCGCACTCCGCCGCGATCAGCATCAGCGTGGCGTCGTCCGGGTGTTTGCTGACTTTCGTGAAGTTTTCCTCCAGAACCTTAATCTGATCCTCCGCTAAATCCATCCCAAACCTCGCGCTGCCGTCCGCCGTCATGTTCCGGATGAAATCTCCTGTTTGAAACGCACCAGCTCCGCCGGGAACTGCGGTGGACAGACAAACACAGACTGCGTGAGATGCGCAAACTGCGGATCACTGATGTGCGTCAAACTGCACCAGCGGAGTTGAACGGTGAACGCCCCCTTTCTCAATTACAGACCCCGCAGTCTTAAAGGCACAAACACAAGTGTGTGTGTGTGTTACTGTACCTGCTGTACTGACGTCCAATCTCCAAGTGCGCGCGCTGGGATCACCCTGACCATTATGTAATGCCCTCGGGTGACGTCACAGCGGGTCCGAAGAGTGACGTCAGTGTTTACCTGCAGCAGGTGCGTGGCTGAAGGTCTTGAAAGCTTTCAGACACACGTCTATTTCACACCACATTTACAATACACAAAAATTAACATGATGGTTCGAAGATTCTTAAAGCAAAATAAATGTACCTCTTGGTTTTGTGGTTTACAGCAGCTGTGTTGAGTTGGTGTTGAGTGTGAAGCTTTGCGAGACACTGATCGGTGTGTTTTGTGAGGACGGATGCGTCATTTGTCAAATGAATTGTTCATGTTGCAGAAATGCAATAATTTCATTAATCGCGGAGCTGTTATAAATATGAATTTAAAAACTTATAAGACAGTTAGGAAAAACTGATCACCTCGCACCTTTCCTCAACATTTCACGTTATTTGAGGATGAAATTCATGTGTGTAGCACAACTGATGTGGAATGAGTTTTAGGTTTATTTTAAGTTTTTAGGTTTGTTCAAATCTGACTTATGAGTAATGACTGTCTTTCATTTCCTTTGCCACGAATTGTGGTCAGTATATCTGTTCTGCATATCTGTTTCTACACTTCCTTTTTTGCTGTTTTCTGTTGCCCTAGGAGAGGGTGTCGAGCTGGTTAAATGACTCAGTGTTTGGTTTGGTGAAGGTTTCTGAAGAGGTTTGGATAAAACAGTGCCCACACTTGTTCCTGTGAGCACAGGCCCTTCTTTCTGGCCCTGTATCACACCCAGAGGGGCATGTTTCTCCCTGACTGCAC
>JAZGTK010016484.1:0-12714 GCA_036877625.1 Ambastaia sidthimunki
GGCATCACATGCATGAAATATATTACAGATTTACAGTCAAAATCGAGGCACCAAATGCAAAACGTGCCTCAATGAGGTGCCTGTGCCCTTTCACGTAACAGTGAGCCTCCTGCCTCGCCTCTCTGCCCCTCCACAGATGTTGTGATAACGCTGTTGTTGTGTACTAAGCCTTAGGACTGCCAGGGTCCCCGGAGACGAGTTTGTGCCTCACATTTGAATGAGATAAAGAAAAAAGCCTCTAGGGCTTTCGATTCAAAGGTTTCTCCTTTCCAATGGATTCGTTTCAGCTTGGCATGAAGCTCTGTGTGGGGTCCACACTTGAAACATGATTAATCTGTGCTACTGTATGTGTTTTGAATAAGGTAACACATAATAATAAGTATTTTCTAGCATTGGAAAATAATAATTGTATCAGGGAAAAGAAGTTTTGTATTCAGTCAGGCGTTTATTGAATCAACACACTTACTTTGTAGAGTAAATAGTTACATTTATGCAAGTAAGTGTAAAAAAAGAGCATTTTTAGGTTGTAATAATGTTTCCATTAAGTAACAAAAATATTAAATGTTATTTTGAAGTTCTAAGAACATTTAAAAAAGTACAGTTTATTACCAAATCAATAAATTAACAGTCTTGACCTTGATTGATTTGAAGTTTTTATTAGCTTGTAAAGACCGTGCAGGACACAAGCACAGCTTGAGATCAGTTTCAAACTATTCTGTGGATTGTCATTATTGCAAAATATCGGACTGCTAAAAACTGTAACTAACCAATCAGAATGCAGAAAGTCATGTATTAAGTTTTGAATATTGTATGTTTTTTGTAAATCAACATAAGTAATCAGCAGGGACACTTGAAGGCAGATTTCCTCCATGTCAAAGAAGCACACCAGCTTGTAAACCTGATTAGCCTGATATTAAAATCATATTCGCTAATCATGTCAGCAGCCATACTCCATCTTTAACTGAAGAGCTAAGCCAAAAAACACCCTCACATGCATAGTTTGTGTTTCTAAATTTAGTTTTGTGAAATGATTGTATGACAGTCTTCGGCCTTTGGCAACACACGGGATATTAAAGCTAGTCGCTGGTTTTACTTTTATTAAGTTTGCGGTTGTATCTGTTGCTAGAACAATAACTGGATTATTTGATTATTCTGTGTTATGTATTGTTCATTTGACTAATCTGACAATATACAGCCCTTGACTCTTGTTTTATCAATCTGAAGCATTCTACATTATGCTAACTGCTAGTACTGTATTTCTGTACAGGACTTACAGTAATTGAGAAACTCATTTCACAGAAAGGGATGCTTATGGGTTTGAAGCAACATGGGGTGAGAAAATAAAAGCAAATGACAGAAGTTGCTGTTTTTTTACAAAATTGTTATAATATACTTTATTGTTTCAACTGACTTCTAACAAATTCTGGCGTAATTTAAGGTGAAACGTAAAAATGGAGGGCGTGGCTTGTTTTTTAACTGAGAATTGATTGGCTGTAGAAGAGTAGGCGTTTCAAACCCTGCAGCAGACTGCCTTTGGAGGGGAGTGGTCAACAGCTCTGGCCCCGCCCAAGCCGGACTGACATCATTAGAGAAGTTCTGCCATTCCAGAGGGGAAATACATTTTCAAATTTTAATTAAAAATTACGAGAGCACATTAATTTTAAAAAAGAATGTGCACAAATAAATCATTTATAATAAACAGCAGTATTCCATACAAAAAACGAGCAGTATTTTATAGTGACTTTGAGTGTGTTCTTTTGTGGCCTAACAAATCTTGGTTTGTTTGCTTGCCCAGTGAACGTGTAGCGTTTTTTGCACATGTCAGGTAGATTGATTACAGATAACTGTGTAAGCAGTAGCAAATGGACTTCTCGTGCAAGTAATTTGTTTGTTTCTTTGAGATATCAGCTTATGCTTGTCCAAAACGCAAAATGGCTAATTCCTCTATGCACGATTCAAACAGGAGTTTATCTCTGAGACAAAACATGGTAATTGTCATCATTTATCATAGAAACAGACAGAAATAATGTAGGTAAAGGCATTTTGATTGTTTCTTTGATCGTTTCTCTGTACCAGTGCTGATCGTTTTCAGCTAAATGCAAAAGAACAACACATTGTTCATGCTGTGAGCCAGTGGATAAGAGTAACATTTGTATTCATCTGTCATCACCACACTGGGGGGCACCTGATTTTTAGACTAAAAAAAGTGCTAGAAATATATATTCACAATAATTGTCAGAGAACTAGATTTGAGCATTTTCTGAAGATAATGCTCGTTGGTGCTCACTGCCATGATTATACGGTGTTGTGGGTGTCCAGGGCATTTGTGGTTGCTAGGGTTTAAGTGGTTGCTAGGAGAAGTGTTTCATTAAGTTTTTTTTTTAACGTTCTCTAACCGTTGGGTAATAGTTACTTAAAGTTAACTAAAAGTTATCAAAAAACATATTTGCGGTTTTTAATACTTTTTTAATGCTATGTCAATAAATATAAAAAAAAAATTCTTAAATTGTTAGTGGAACATTTAAAAAATGTTACAACATTTTAAAAATGTTTGTATAATGTTGAATAATGCTTTGGCGACTGTCCTGTATATGTACAAAAGAATTCTACTTTTAACAAGCAGATTTGTGGGGTTTTCATTTATGGGGAACGCTAAACTAAGGGGAAACATGGGGGAACAGTCTTCGACAAAACACCGGAAATACATATTTCATTCCCACAATTCCATTGGCCTGTAAGGTCACCTGACCAGCTGAGTTCTACGTGAGTTCTACGTGAGTCTTACACAGATTAACTGTGAATGTTGATCAAGGTGGCGTAAGGAAGAGCGGAGAAACCCGCCTGACAAAGACCCTGAAGTCTCACAGTCAATCTGCTCAGCTGAGAGGGGCTAGAGAGAAAGAGAGAGCAAACAGCTCATAAATCCATCATCCACCACGTTCAAAGCAGTGCAGATGTCCCTGGAGTGACACCAGCATGACTGATTTGGCATTCCAGGGTCTCTCTCACACTGAGACTGAATAATTAGATACTGCCACATGTCTCTGCCAAATTGTGAAGTATAAAGCGCGACATGCTGATGAATGCAAGCATTAGCGAATCACCAACGTGAAATAATGTAACCTGCATACAGGAACATTATTGTAATTGTGGCCATGATTAGGCAAACCGTAAAAGCATTCATCGTGATTTATGACGCATTCGCTTCCTTAATGGTTTGCATATGAAGTATGCAAAGCATATGATGTTCCTACTGTAATAAAAAGTATAATTGCAACAGTGTTATGTTATCAGTCACAGTGAAAAATACGGTAGGGCAGACTGGGGCTAGTTGTCACATCATAAAACTATATATCCTTTTGAAAGAASTAACTCCTTATGTGGTGATGACATGCCTTGTTGTGGGGGGCACATGGTCATGTGTGTTAAATGAACTGTTTCGCTCTTCCCRGGCAATAACATGGAAATGTTTATAGCTTTTTGTAGCCGTTAAGGTAGGTGCTTGAATAGAAATGGCATTTAGAAACTAGCTTCACTCTCCTTTATATTTTTTGGCTATTTGATGCTTTCATTTATAGAGACAGTAAATGAGAATATGGACTGACAATGTTGTATCCGTGATTCATCCGTGACTCAGTTCAACTCCAGCCAACAGGGAACGTTCCTGAAATGTCAGCTAATGTTCCCTAAAACGTTTCTCTCAACATTATCAAAATCATTCCAGTAATGCTACCTTAATGTTATCTATCAATTTAAAAACGTTACAAAATTAAAACAAATGTTTGAATTATGTTCTTCTAACCAAGCAATAACATTAATACAACATTTAAAACTGGACACTTTCAATATTCTAAGAACATTCAAAAAAACATTTGAAACATTTTGTTACTTATTGGAAACTTTAGGGAAACGTTATTACAAACCCAAAATTGCTAGCTAGGTCAGTGTTAGGAGTGTTGAAGCTAACCGCTAGGCCATGGCACCATAAATGTGAAACATCAGTCTGGTTTAGTTGAGTTTGGTTGATAACCTGATGCATCTGTAGCTTGACAAAGGGCCTGGCCTCTCTTCTGCACATCAGGTGAGTCCAGCTGGAACCGAGGGCTTGATTGTGCACCTGCTCGTGTTGGCGCACTGCCCACGTGATGCGTCTTTTCTGAAGAGGCTACAAACCCTTCATTTTAAAAATCTGTAGAAATGTTCATTTTTTGTTTGTGTTTTGTCTGTGATTAGGTCTGTTTTGATAAGATCTGCTTTATGCTCATTGTTTGTTGATGACAATCTTGATCGAAGATTTGAACAAATGAATTGAAAGCGTCTGTATTCCAGACACACTAACAGCTCGTCTAATTATTGTGTGTGTTACTGTGAATTATAAAATGGATAGTTGTGATCCTGGATGCTGATTGGTAGATTGTTAAAGGCAAGGTAGGTGATTTTTAGGTTTTTATTTTTTTCCCCAGAAATATTTTGTGTTATGCTGGTTGAAAGTCTCTTCACATCCTGATAGCAATCACTAAGTAAAGTGGTATATGTATATTTATATGTTAATATATCTTCTTTGTAAGATATATTATATCTTATATATTATATCTCCATAATGTTCGTCCAATCATTGCATTCGGTCCGAATGTATGTATGCGTTCATGTATTCCAGGAGGCGTGGCTTTAGAGAGCAGTCTGAGAGAAAGGGCGGGACCTTATGCTTTCAAAGCTAGCTTGTTATTACTAGTCTCTCCGAAATTGCCTGCCGTACCTTTAAATAATAATGTTTAAAAGAATTAAAGCAGTCAAGTAGAATTAAGGTAGTCAATTTCTTCTGTAGTTTATAGTACATTAAAACTACTTAGCTGCCTGACAAGGTACTTATTTTCCAACGCTGTTGCAAACACTTCACCGCAGGTTTGCCTAACAGCATCCTTTAGCTGAGACTATATACATGATATACTGTAGCAAAACCCCTTGTACATTATTGCTTGATAATGGTGAAACATAACTCCTGTCACACAGCCAACTCAAACCAATCTGTTTCCTCATTCCAGTGTGCTGTTAAAGCCTTCTGACTCATAACAAACCTTATCCCCCATCACTTAGCCGAGACCTTCTCGTTTCTCAGATGTGCAAATAAAAAAGGGAGATTTTCTCGAGCATCGGGCCTTAACTCGGTGCCCTGACATTAACCAAATCAGAGACGCAACGAACGAGGGTCGCTGTCTCCGCGCGGGGAGGTTTTCATGGCAACACGTTCCGCTATTACCCTCCCACCCGCAATCACGCCACCTGCCGCGGGTCATCAATATTACAAACCTGCAGGGGAGGAGCAGACCTGTAAATCCTCACTGTAATTACATTAAATATCAGACACGCAGTACAAACACTGATCAAAGCCTGAAATTACACGGCAGAGGAGTCTGGCAGGAGGGGGAGGAGAAACCAAGAGGAGAGAGAGAGGAGAAATCCCCTCTGTGGGTTCCTGGAGAACAGGTTCTGCAGCGTCTCATCAGATAATGATTTTAGGTTGTAGTAACGTTTCCATAACGTTTCCATTATGTAACAAAAACATTAAAAATGTCATTGAAAGTTCCAGGGGCTGTCAAAACGTTCAGGTTTTAAGCTGTTGTTCAAGTTATTGCTTGATTACAAGAACATTATTCTAACATTTTTAATTTTGTAAGAGAGCGTTAGCCAACATTTTTAGAACATTTCCTGTTAGCTGGGTCCTTGGCTGTTTGGATTGGAAAACTCTTGTTTTTCACAGAATAACTGACCAGTGAAGGGGACACCGGGGCAAGTTGTCACATGGGGGGGGCTGTACTGTATCTCAGTTATTAAGTTAGAGTGCAGAAACACGCTGATGTTTTCTCAAGCGGTGGTTTTGATCAATTGTTTTAAAACGCCATTTAAAAAGCCTCTTGAATATTTTTTTATCCTATTCTTTAAACTAAAATTTCATCATGTTTTTGCCTGTTGGGTAAACAACTGAACACAATAAACCTCTCTGTGGTAACTGTGTTGTTGTCTGAAAGGATGAAACTGCTGTTTCATTAATTGCTATGTTTTTGAAGTGTTGCTGAAAAGCCTATAATAAGATATTTAATTGTGAACGACTTACCCTCAATGCATTGTGGGATACAGTGGGCTTAGCTGTATATTGCACATATTGGTGCAGTAGGCCACCCTGTGTTCTAATAACTGCATGCTAGGCACAGTACATATAGCAACAATAGTTAGAGTATGCAGTTTTGAACAAAGGTGAAATCTCTTATTTCTGCTCTTATAGTGCTGGTGTTTTTTTTTTTGCACCATTGTATTTGCGCTGTCAGTTTTATTTGTTCTTTTAGTTTGAGATGTGTCTCAGGTAGCTAAAGTATATCTCACATCTGCGCTTGGGTTTTCTGGATGTTTTTGACGTTCAACTTACATAAAACAGAATATTGAAAAAAGCCTTTTCTGACAAATGCATTATGGTGTGTTTATGTATGCAGTTCTAAAAACACTATAGATTCAAAGTCCAGATGCCAAGTCCACAGTCCACAGTTTTATTTATTTATTTTTTACATTTAATTAAATTTAATTTATTTAAAGAAATAGTTCACCTTAAATGCTAAGAACATTAATGATTAACATTTTGTTAACTCTGTAAAGCTTTTAAAATGTTCTACTAACAACTTAAGAATAACACTTTTGATTGATATATATCATTACAAAACATTCAAGTAACATTACTGCAAGAACTTTTTTGATAACTTTCAGAGAACTTTTAGAGAACGATATCCAACATTCTGAGAATGTTAGCTTCCCTGTTACTGTATGTTTACATTAGCACACCGTACTGTGTCAAAGTCCTCATTTACCGCATCAGCACAAACCTTCACAAACTTTTCCTTTTAGATCAAGGTCACAACTGTCAATTGCGAGGCGCCTTTGTTAAGGGAGGGAGGGACGGACCCAAAAATAGAAGTGATTTCTGTTCTTTGTCAAGCCAACCATCTCCATTTCCCTGTGGTTCAGCCCACGATACTGATCTAAGAGGCAGGCTGGAGATAAAGATCACACATTGGGCGGGAAACCTCCCTCAGGAGTTAATTGAAGTCAAAGCGAGTCACACCATCTTAGATCTGGCAGATGACCCGTACCGCTCTCTATTGTTTTACTGCCGTCCTTCCCCGTTTTGATCAACGTTTTTGCCCCTTCTTTAACTTTAAATAAGCAATAGCCAAGGGATGCCGTTCAATGTCAACGCCAGCACTCGAGTCTCGTCACCACGGGTCACCTTCCTGATGCTGCTGATAGTTCCCTGGCAAGTGTTGCTATAAAAACAGGTGGTGGTTTATATGACCACATTTCCATGTTACTTAAAGTTGCAGTAATCGATTTCATTCAACACGCTGTACACCACAGACAGTGACTAATAGCTGGCGGACACGCCCCCTACTGCTGATTGGATATGAGAGTGTTATAGTGTTTTTTCCCCTATTTTTACAGTCAGGAATATGCAAACACATTTTTTTAACGCACACAGACAGAATGTCTAGTAAATATTCAGATGTCTAGCAAATATTCACAAAATTGTTGTTTTGATTTCAATTGTCAACACTGTTCCTTACAGAACAGCACATTTAAAACCTTTGAAACTCTTTAAAATGTATGAAATCCGTAAAGTGAGAGAGCTCATACAGATAATGGAGGTGTTCCAAAAGGTGTACTACCGTACTACTCATGCTATTTTTTTGGCAGTATGCATACTGAGCGCAGAATGCTAATTTTCTGATGCAGCGACAACTGCAATCTGGCTAACTGGATCTGTACAGAATCTCTCAACCCCTCCAATCCAGACATCTGAATGTTCTCGCTCAAAGGCCAAAAGTGTGTGTCTGGATATATGCCCAGTTTTAACCTTCTTATCATTTGATGAATTACTGCTGCCATGATCAATAGAATAAGTACACAAACATCTCTGTTCTGTTCCAGAAAAGATTTTGCGAATAAGCTACAGTCTGTTGTCTGATTTATTTAGAAAGGAGGTGCATTAGTGCTGAAAAGAAACTTTCTTAATTTGAATACTAACAATGAAACAGCTTAAAATGTTGGCTAACGCTCTTGCTGTAACATTAGTAGAACTTTGTTAAATGTTATATATATATATATATATATAACATTTTTGTTTCTTAATAGAAACGTTAGAGCAATGTTCTTACAACATAAAATTGTTAGCTAGGTTACCTGGAAAACCAGAAACGCGGATTTTGTGCTAAAATTCAGCACACAAAAGTGTCACAAACGTTTAGAGAAAGCACTCCATTCACTTCTGAATTATGTATTCCCTCTTTACTCCTAATAAGTGCGAGATTCAATCTACACATTCATTCTAATGTACCCGTGACATCTGCTGAGAGATGTGTTTGAGGATGTGGATGTTTTTAGATTGATGCCCATCCCAGAGTTCTGGACAATTCTGCTGTAGAGCTTCATGCACCAGTAATGACATATGATGGAAGCCCCTGTCAGAGTGTCACCTTACAAATGAAGATGGATGGAAAGATGGATGGAAAGTGATTTTGTTGAGCTGGAAGTTAAGAGACATTGCTGTGGTAATAGGCGAGTCTGATTCCCGCCGCAGCGCTTCTGAATGTAGCTTTCGGTCCGATTTAACAGCRAGATATCGAGCGCATGCATCGTTTTCAAATTATTAATAAAGTGGCTTCTGAGTTTATTGCTATTAGGAGATTTGGGGATAAAGACTTCCTTCCTAAACTACTGAGGAAAAATAAAGGAGAGGCACAGAAGTGGCATGGTGTATATTTCTTAAGTAGAACTGTTATACAGGTTAAGGGAATGTATTCATCTTTCATAGATTCGCTATATTTAATTAAATTAATTCATTTGGATGAAAGGGTTCTGCAGGGCAAGGGGGGGGGGCCAGGGGTGGGGGTCATGAAATTTAATTAAAACTGCTCTTCTGTAAGCAGTCAGACTGTATACATGCCCTTTAGTTATATCCAGAGCTGGACTGAATCCTTGGGATGCTTAAATCTGAAATCCAAACTTTTTTGGTTAAAATAAACAAAAATCATGTATGTGCATAACAGATCAGTGTTCAAAACGGTCTCACAATGGTAAGCTTGATGATAATAATAACGTATAATTAAAGCTGTAGGGTCAAATTTCCAGCGACATGTCAGTTTGGCTTCATTTGATTTCAACTTTTTTTTAAAAAGTTTGTAAATGGCCTGCAATTTCATGTTTCAAACAGGGATGGCGACAAAGAGGCAAAGGTTATTTACAGCTTTAAGTCATATGTGTATATTCTAGATTGTTAATTCTAAAATCTGATTGGAGGATTCTTATTCATATGTGCACACGATATACTGATGCCTAGATATAGTTGTACATATGGCCGCCTTTATGAGGCCTTTAATGCAGGGTCTATAAAGGCAGTAAAAGACAACTTCAATAATTTTACCTCCGTTTTGCATCATGCATAAGGAAAAACCCTTCGATTGTTATAAAATTGCTAATGCATCAATTCATGGCCTCTCATTGCTTCAGTTACATCTCCTTTGCATTAATATTACGCGGACAGACTTGTTCAAACCAATCAACAACAATTAATCCAGGCAGCCTGTTCCAGCATAGCAATAAAATCCACAGCAGTGTTTGTTTTTGAATGAGAAATGAGGGATAAAATGTGCTTAATTGTCCTAAAAAATAATGTCACCATGCGACTGCAGTTTCTTCAAGCAAAATATGATTTTTATTGGTGGGTAAAACGTGACCCGTACCTTTCTCAACAGGTTTTGTGAGATTAGCTAACGTCACTTTCTGCTAGTCAGCGCTGTTGACGTTATTTGATGTTTTGATGTTTTTGATGTGATCTGATGGATGGAGACTTTTGTTATTTGTTAGAACAGCTCTGGTTTTCACTTCAGAGGCCGATGAGTCATGTCACCTGTCCAAAAGGGATATTTCAAGTGGAAGTCCACACCGCCTCCTTCGACATCCAGAAGAGACATTACCGCATTACGTAACATTTTCTGAAGCGGTAACATGACAAGGCTGGGAGTGTGCATTACTGTCACACGTAAAGATTGACAAAGAGCTTAACGTGAGTGTCAGCTGTCCGTCATCTCTTTGAACTTCACTGGGGTGTTTCAGACCGTGTGTCTGTCTGGCCTGTAGAGTTTCAGTCTCGCTGTGAGTTTGGAGCTTCTGATAGATGCATCTTGGGAACCTGAAAAAAGGAATCGCAGAAAGTGAACAACTAAAAAGGTGATTTGTTGACCGGACAGACACCTTTGCTTGTTTTGTTGTGACTCATACTGATTTTGAGCCTGAGTCACGAGTATGAGCTTTGTGTTTTAAGATAGTGTGTCCAAATAAAAGTTACTTTAAAACATTTGGGAATTTTTTATAATTAATTTTTAATAATTTGGGAATGAATGGGCCTTCAAGAAACATGTCAGGGTGAGGTGAACCCAGATTTATTTTGCAGGCCTTCTTTAAGACTGGTTACAACTATCATTTTTATAAACATCCCTAGTTGAGAACAACACAATCTCTCTCTATTTTACATCTCTACACACACACATAGGCACACACACACACACACACACACACACACATAAAGGCCATTCTTGAGATCTGGGTGATTTTAATTTGTCAAAACTGTTTACCAGTACTGGGCCAGGCTATTACCAGGGTGTCATCTTGGGAACTTACAGGTAATGAAAGATAGACAAAAAAGAGAGAAACAGACAGTGGAGGGGGTGAGGGGGTGTTAATTTGAAGAGATGCTGTGAAGGGAAAAAATAAAGAGCAGGCATGCATTCATTATTCCATGTATTTTCCCCAAATCAATTACGCTTACATGCAAATCAGGCCAGTTCTCCATTAGCAATGAATTATTCAAATATTTACTAGATGTGTGAGAGAAGATGTGTTTGACTGTGTCAGTTAAACACTCTGCATTACACACTGTATTGTAGGTCCTCAGCATAAATTGTACATGCGTCTTACATTGCAGCTTTTTCTGAACACTTCCTGTATGTAAAGGAAGCTATAGAAACAGTTAATTTGATGAATGGATTACTTTTATAATGGATTGATATGTGGATTGATAGGCTTTTGAAGCTTCAAAATCTTAGGCACTATTCACTGCCATTTTAAAGCCAGGAATAGCCAGGATATTATTTAATATAACCATGATTGTGTTTGACAGAAAAAAAAGTAATATACAACCAGGATACCTTGAAGATGAGTAATTTATGGGTTAATTTTTTATTTCTGGTGAACTTCTTTGACAGTTTCGACTGTGTGTTCATGTAATGTTTGATTGTGTTGTATTGTTGTGATTGTTGGTTGTATGCCGTTTCCTACAAACTTGTGTTTGTTAGTATGTGGTGTAGTGAATCACATTAACGTTAAAATGAATAATTAACATTAATGTACAAAACTGAATAATTAATAAGCCCTCAAATGTTACAATGATTATTAGAAGGTGGAATGAAATGTTTAATTTCTCTGTTTTGTGCTGCTGTTTCTTAAGAGGGTTCTGAGCAGATCTTTGCTGATGATGCAGAACATCAGGTTCCCACTCTTGAGTCTAGATATTCTGGAAAAATAATGGTCTCCATCCGGCTTCCACCTCATTACCTCACAGTGACAGACGCCAGAGTGTAAAAGTGTGAATTTGGCTCAGAACAAGACAATTCTGCAGTTTAGTTTCAATTGATAATCTTTTTGGGACTGAATAGAAAGTTTATTCTGAAACTTACTGCATATTATAAAGTATATCTTTTTTAAATTTCAAAACATCATTAAAATTGGACATCTCATGATATGACCCCTATATCACATAGCAAAATGTTTAAAAACTATTTTAAAACACATTTTTAACCTTTCACATTTCGCTGTGGTCAATGGTACAAAATCGCATCGTGACATTGTTTTGACGCCGGCGAATCATTTTGATGTATTATGATTTTCAGACTTTGTGAAAGTCTTTTCTCTCCTCGTCTTTTTATTAGACAACAACTCGCTCTGTCACCCGTTGCTCCAAACAGAAACTCACAATGACTTTGACAAATTTCACAACCCGATGTGTTGGCTCCTGGGCCCGGTGCCCAACAAGACTTGTCATGCTTTGCTGGGCCCGACGACGGCAGGGAATCAATCGCTGTCCCTATTCATAATCCATACTTCACTGTATCGCGAGCAGCCATTTAAACCTCCATTTGTCCTCGCCATCACGGAGGTGAAAAGTTTATGAATAAGGAATTATTTGGGACCGCGCTTCGCACACGACTCCGCAGTGAGGTGCTATTTTTGACGGTGGCATAATAAGTTGTGAATTCTGTCATTTGTCATTGGAAGTGCAGCAAATCTAGGGCAGAGACGTGCTAAACTGAAAGTTTTTTAAGGGTATGAGGCTGTCTTGTGAATGTGGTGTTCTGTTTGGAAGGAAGATGTAATAAATTGTTCGTTCACGGATAGATGCTGACCTTTTGAAAGTGGCCAGATAGCAGCTGTTGCATAGGCTCAGTAAAGGTTTGTGAAATTTTGGCTGTTCTGGAGGTTGTAAAATATTTCTTTGCCATAGGATGAAATTTGGCAGGCATGCTCACTGAAGTCTGATTGACTGCCTTTACAATGAACCTTAATCTTTAAAAATGACAGTGTCCAATATTTTGGGGTTAACAGATTAAAAACAAACTT
>JAZGTK010016485.1:0-12713 GCA_036877625.1 Ambastaia sidthimunki
ATTTGGCACAGTTGGTGACATCATATGATTTTATCTCAGTGCAGTCACAGACTATTGTTCAAGAATAAAAGAAAATTTGAGGGTGTGTGGGAGAAAGAAAGAGTCTGTGTGTGCGTAAGTGTGTTACATATTTAATTTATGCTCTCCCATAATGCACTTCTCTAATTCAGACGAGGGACAAAAGCAGCTTCAATGGGGCAGAAAACAGCTTTAACTGTGTTGACTCTTTTACTTTCTCTCTCGCTCTCTCCTCTTTCACATGCACCCTGAACATATTTCCATGTTTCTCCAAACCTCACTGGAGAGGATGAGTATGAGAGCCACATAAAGACCCTCATATATTCAGTCCTGCCCCTCAGTGTATGTGTAAGTGCTCTCTGTCCTTCTCTTGCATATGGCAGGAGGTAATGGTAAAGAAAGATATCTCTGCTTGTCTTTATAACGTGAAAATGAGGTTGTCCAGCAGAACGAGGCGTCCTCCAGGACCCTTACACACGCTTTCAAAACACACTCGCGTGCCCCCCAGAGTGTACCGCAAACACACAGACATGAAAACTGAACAAAGCAGGAGTCCATGACACTCGTGAGAGTTCAGATTCAAGAGGACATCCTTAAAGAGAGACAGACAGACATGGAAAGAAAGTCTGGGAGATAATTCAGCCAGCAGAAGATCTCTTAATGTTTGAGTTTCATTTACATCAACTTCAGTGTTTGATTCAGTTCAGAATTTCCATCCACAAGAGCCTCTTGAATTACAGCACCAGCCTAGCGTGTAAAATTAACAAAAGCTCAGTATTAAAAATGTGAACTGTTGTTTGCACCTACAAACCTTTAGCCAGTATGAACAACTCTACAACACTTCATCTGTTAATGTAACATAACTAAATGGGTTGCATTGGAATGAACATCAGAAACGTTTCGTGGTTTGAGCTTGTCTTCACAAATCTCTTCTAATGAAGTGCTTTGACAGAACAGCACAATCACTGTGAGGTTCTTTATCACATCAGTATTGATGTGGAGGTGGAAGTGAACTCAGCCAGCTGATGCAACCTGATGATATGGTCACTAGTGAGAGGTTTCTACAGTTCATGCGGCTAAATGCTTTAATAAGCGTAATATAGTCAACAGAGCTATTTGTTAAAGAACACAAGTTTTGCATTTTAAAAGACAGCGCTGATGAGCAGATGCACAATCGTAAACTTTCAGACTTGTGCACTAAACTCAGTCGCAGGTATTCTGTCACACCCCCACATCTGCCAGTAAACGTGCTGTACACATGCCTCCTGCCAGCCCCTCACAAACAAACAGACGAGGGCCAGTGACAGAAAGACTGGCAACCTGTCAGCCTGACGCATCCGTGAGAATGAAAATCTGTCAGGTATCTCAATTGTGTCTCATTTTATGCCACACAGCTGGACAATCTGAAACACGCCACTGAATGTTTCATATCAAATGTTCTGTTTGTGGAAAACATCACACATTCATGGCAGATGTGATGGTGGGCTGTTTAAAATCTAATGAGATACAGTTACATTTATGTTACGTTAATAAGTTACATTTATGCATTTGGTAGATGTGTTTATCCAAAGTGATTTACAGTATATTCAAGCTATACATTGGATCAGTATGCGTGTTCCCTGGGATCAAACCCACAACCTCGTGTGCAGTAACCAATAGCAGACCAGCCACACATGAACACTATGTATGTGTTCAAAACACAGTTTTGACAGTAGTTTGACAGCAGTAGCGGCTCCTGACTATAAATTTAGGTGGGGCAGATTCTGAGTCGTATCATTGGCTATATGCTTAACCTGTTATTTACTAGTCTGGAAATGAAAAAAGATTTACATTTAAATGACTGAACGCATTCAGAACACTGAGGAAAGAGGTCTTGTGTCCCTCCATAATTCAGCCTGAGTCAAACATTGAATGTCATCTTAACACACACATTAGTTTTGGCCATTTTCTCATTAACTGACAAATGTTTTCTAATAAAAAATTCACAGTATTATCAGAATACTGTAATACAATACACTTTACAAATTATAACAGTCTAGAAACTATTTGTCGAATAATGTTAGACACATTTACAAGTTAGTGATTTAGTCTGCCCAAACAGGCAAGCCAAAAAAGTGAAACATCTCAAAACCAACATAAGATGTTTAAAAGAAGAACGCAGGCTTACCTTCTCTGCCATGGTCATTGCCGAGCCCCCGTGGATTCCCAGTATGGGCATAAACGTCTGAGAAGAAACAAAGTCCAGCATCTGGGCCACAGCTTCCTGATCCGTTCCATCTCCATAGACCAGCCCGTGCAGTCTCTGACGGGACATGAGTTCACACAGATGCGTGAGCATGCTGCCCGGGTCCGTCTGGTTCACCTGGACACTGAGAACCGTCACGTCCAGTGGTGCCCCGATCCCTCGCACCGGACGCAGCGCTGATTCCGACACGGCGGGGGCCTGGCCTAAAATCACAGCCACGCTCAGCGATGGAGGCTGCTCTGCTGCCCAACACCATCCCAGGAGAACCCATAAGAACAAGAACCAGACACCAGCTCCCATCATTCCCAGCTTCAGCCCCTATGTGGACAAGATATTTGAAAATGAGCTACATTTGCCTGGTCATACACTCCTCACAATGCCATAGAACCATTTTTAGGCTTTCCATAAAGAGCCTTTAACATCAGTAGAACCTTTCTGTTTCACACGGTTCTGTGTAGTGGAAAAAGATTATTTAGACTATAAAAAGGTAAGAAAGAAATGTTTCTTTCACTAAATGTTTTTTTTGGGGAACCAAAAATGGTATTTCCATGGCATCACTGCAAAGAACCTATTAGGAACATTTATTTTTAAGAATGTAACACCTGGAAATGCAAAACACTCTCCGATCCCAAACCATGTCTTCAGCAAACTTCAGCAAATAGTCAGAAGAGTAAACTAGAGCAAATCATACTGCAACCCAAACCATTCTTTCACTTGCAGATTCAGTGAGTGGACAGCAAAGAAAAATGGGAAGTGAATAAGTAAGACAAGCTTTTAAAGGTTAAGATGGCTTCTGTTCAACTACTCAATCATTTCATACTTTTCCATTAGTCTAAACCATTTAATGGAACAGTCGTTCACTTATTACCAGTTAACACTGAAGTACTGTCTTACCATCTTTCCATATATCATTGCGGTTGTATTTAAATGGACGGTTAATTGATAGAAGTCTTCCACAGTTAATTTCAGTTGTGGGCTGTGTTTGATGCTTGGATGACTCCAGATGGCTAGTGCGGCTGTCTCTTAATTTACAGTAATAATTGATGAAACATGCACTAACTGAAATGCATTATAAATTCAGGAGTGAAGAACAGCTTACACATGGTTAAGTGTAAATGTGCTGATGTCAGCGCTTCAAAGGTGCTTCAAACTCAAGAGATTGAAGGCAAAAGCACATTTTGAGTGTCTTGAGTTTTAAAAAATGGTTCCATACATCCATATGGTTTTCTTTTGTTCCATACAAAAGAAAACCATACAGGTTTGGAAAAGGTTAAGTGTCAGAATGTAGCTACGCTTTGAAACAGAGATCTGGTTGATTTCTCTTGTTCATAGAACTTTTCACTCTCAGAAATGTCACTGGATACGTCTCTCATTTCTTCATTCAGTCATATCTGCACCCATGTTTCATTCACTGACATGCTTTGACAAGTGTAGTTTTGGCCCATAGCCACCAACCACTGATGACAAAGTATTCAAAAGACTAACAACATTTTCTTACAGGGTTTGGTTTAGCATTAGTTGCTAGTAAGCATTTTATTTTTATTGTTTATTTTATTGTTGTTAGTCAACTTAGTGCATGTAACAGACACTGTAAAATATAGTGTAACCATATTAAGTCAGCATCTAGTGTCACATGCATCTAGGGACACATGAACTATATTCAAATATCCTGCTGCTTATATAGGTTAACTCTGTTACCCAAGACTAAAGCATTCGCAACCACTGACATAAACAGGACACACAAGTATATATTTGCCAAGGCATGTAATCTATCAATGTTTAGAATCAATAAAATTAAATAAACCCCACAGGCTGAAAATTGTGAGTTTGTTTGGGGTCTCAGCAATGAAGGTAATAAGAATGTTCTACCATCAGCTGCTGTAAATCCTGTCATTATATAAGACCAGTCCTCAACAAACTCAAAACCTCAAACATCCTTTCCTAAGAAAAACATTCTTACCCTTGGAGTATTACATTCAATGTATTACAAATGTACATGTTTATATACATACAGTTGTTTCTCTAACATCCAAGATTTGTAATTATGTATAAGGTGTAGATTTGTAGATGCTCAGCATTAAATAATAATTTAATTTAAATAGTCCTACAGTGTGACATGTGAAATCTTTTTGAAATCTGTAGTGAAATCTTTCAAATAATATTAGACTATAAAACGACATGCATAATGAAAGAATCACAAAAGTAATATTTAAAATGATAACACAGATGATATAGCATGTCCTATAAAATATATCATTGTATGTATGTGTATAAACACACACACACACACACACACTTGTTTAGCACTTAAAGTAATATCAACTGTTGTCAAACAATAAGTTACTGAAACAGCTTTGGACTTAAAACATTCAGATGTTTAGTGTAGCATACTAATTAGTGCCAATCACATCATTATACTAATTGCTATCTTGATGGTTGCACTGGTTGTTTGTGAGGGTTCAAGAGCACATCAGAGACTCAAGAGACAGACTGTGCTCTGCTGCCCTGTAACGTCCTCATTTAATACACTCACTAACGGCTGTAATCGGCATATTCACAGAACTAGCCAATCAAAACACGCGTGCCCTTCAGCCTAACCCGGAATAGCACTCAGTGTTTGCAAATGCAGTGCATCAGTGTGCAGCCCTTCTGTGTGATGTCTTCAACAACATCAGTGATCAACCTCAGTGTGCATGATACAATTAAAACACAGTCAGTGTTCAACATCAAGACGGTTTTACTAACACAAACAAAAAAACTTGTAGCCGTTTACGCACCAAACTTTTAGCAACAACGGCAGAAACGTCTTCACGATAGGAGCAAGCTTGGATGAGCAACGTTTCTGAGCGTATGCCCACCGTTTCATGTCACATTCAGATCTCATCATTCAACAGCTGGAGTGTGAAGCAGCCACAGACCAGACAGTGTGTTAGCAGAACAGAGACATTACTTCTCTTCATGAGTGTGCAGCTGTGGGTGGGTGTTGAGGGTTCAGTTATGGGTAATCTACCCTTTAAAATAAACACTTTTCTGATCAATATATCCTCTCACAACATTCCTCAAACACATCACAAGTGATGACCAAATGCAAAAGTGATGCTATACGTTTCATTTCTCAACTGAGGTCATCATTTGTCTGAAGACAGGCATATGTGCACTGGATTGAGAGGGGGAAGTTTTTCAATATTAAAGCTTCTAAAATTGCATCCTCCTATGCAGGAAAGACTATTTCAGGCCTGAGCAAGAGGAAAACATCAAAAAATGTGTTTGGACAACGTGACTGCACCCAAATCTGCAGGTCCCTCATTCCCGGCGGAAGCGGCGAGGCAACGGCGCCCCCTGTCGCCCCTCACCGGCCTCATACCGAGACTTAAAGCGTCTTACCTTCAGTGTCACGAGCTGTCCGTGAAGAAAACTCGCTCTGATTGAAACCGGCCATTTAAGAAAGCAAACGACGTCTTGTGAATGTCATCCGCGCAGATTGTCTCACAGAGAAGACGCGTTTCCAGCATTTTCAGACCTCCAGTGAAGCAGCCTGACAGCTCAAGCGTTCAGTGATCTGAAAGAAAGTCAAGCACAGTCCTCTCAGCCGGGAGATGTTTCAGTGAGAAGATCAGTGTGGAGCTCACAGACTGACTAACAGTGATCGGGGCAGTAAGTCAGGGTGAGAGCGGGCGTGTTTCAATCACAGCGCTGTGTTATGCCCCTCACGCGCTCGGTCTCTATGTAGGCAGCAGCTGTTGCGCATCACATTTCTCCCGCCACAAACAACCAGACGAGCCGAACCTGCAGCTCCAGCGACTCAACCAGTAAAGCGAGACGGAGTAACATTTAATGAAAGTAAAGCAGAGGAACTCACCTGATGTCCTGCTTACACATTCCCAAAATTCCGGCGTCCCGGTTCTTCATTGTGTAACAAACAAACCCGTCAAGTTCAGCGCTGGTGACGGCGTCCTGTCGTCGCTGTCCGTGTGTTCACCGCGACCATTTCTCAAAGCGATTCGCCAGAAAGAGGAAAAAACGTTCAACGGTTCGGTCGAAACCCGGACGGATTTTCCTCTTTTATTTCTGAGTCTCTCTCTAAGAAACAGGTCCGCGTGGCTCCGTCAATAGCGCGTCCTTTTGGAGAAACCCCGCCGGCGGGTGTTTGGGTCGGTAACGGTGATGTGTTCTGGACGGAGAATCCTCCGCGACACCGTCAAAACTGTGTCGAGAGCGGCTGAAGATCCCCGCGCGCAACGCGAACTGCACCTGCCGCTGACTCCCACGCGCGCGCGCCTCCCGCGATACACGCGCGTCTGATGGTGAAGAGTTAATAATCCTTCATGTCATAAAGAAAAACATCTGCTTGCGCGTCTTAAAGCGCGTTATTACATGCAACCAACTTTACAGACGCACCACTTCACAAAATTCCCCATCACGCCGCGGTAAACAGTCATTTTCACGCTCGATGTTGCAGAAGGTCGTCACAGGCGTCCACACGCGTCAAAGCGACTCCTGCCCTCTTCATGAAAATGAGATTTGGGGTTTGCTCTGGAATTGGTGCTTTATTATGAATCAGACGCTCCCAGCTGTGTAATTTCCCTGCAGGAATTCTGCAATTCTGATCCTGCAGTTACATCAAATGATGTCATGCTGCTGGGATCCTTCACTCGGTGAGGAGAAAACGCGTCTATTTAAAGTCATTTAAACTTCAGATTATGACAACACGTTAGCTCTCATGCAATTGGTCGCTGTGCAGAGAAAGCCGCTGACGCAAAGTAATGCATCCAATAATAACATAGATATATATAGATACATCTGACTGAACGTGTAAGTTATTGGAAATGTTAACCTGGTTTAAAACTAAGATTATGTGATGTGGCAGCACTCAGCGCAGCTTTTATTCACAATATTGACTAACCAGCCTGATACCTTATTTTACTTGTCACCCGAACATTTAGTTTAGATGAGTCAACACAACAAAACTTGGTAACAATAAACCATTAGTGCGTTACAATGGCATGCTCAACAAACATTTACACTTGTTCTGTGTGTTCAGACATTCCAAACTATTATAATGACATCTCTCATTACTGAGCACACCCAAACTTTAGTAAATAAACTACATGCGTATAATCTACATTCCATACATTGTTTTTGAAGGTGGAATTCTCTACCCAGCCAACACAAAACATTCTCGGATTGCTAACATTTTCTAAATGTTTTCAAAAACGTTCTAGTGAGAAAAATTTCAAGATGATTCAGAAACGTTCTCTGTACCAGTTTGCACAAGGTCCATTAATAATTCATTTCTGTGTATTTATGTTTGGAAATCTATTATCTGCTTGAGCGAATAACCCAGATTCATGACTGAAAATAAGCTCCGATTTGTTTTTCGAAGAAAAATTTATTTTCTATTTTTTTTAATTCAAAATATACCTTCATATTTAACCATATTTAGTTCAAAGAACCCAGAAAGAATGTGTGACTATGAGAACAGCAGTTTGTTTAGCTCTTAGAGGACAGGCTGTATATTTTTGATGGCCAGGCTGTATGAAGGCCAAACTCTATCTCAATCTCAAAATTTTTTACATGGATTAAAGTCCCACCTTTGTAGAAACATGCTTTCAACAGGCAACTATCAAAATGTATTAAAATGTTTTTTACAGAACTTTTGTCCACAATGAAAAACTTAATGTCCATCACAAAATGAATGAAGGCTACTGTTTGTCACTGTTCTGTTTTTCACACAGTTTATGGAATTGTCATCGTGTTAAAGAACTGTGACAAGTTGATATTAGTTAGCTGGTGTATCCAAATGTTATTAACAGTCCACAAAAAGTTCTAATTTATGTTCTCCTATCTATTAAATATTTGTAACATATTTAGCTGACATTGTGCATAAAATTACAACATTAAACATCTAAACAGAACAGATGAGCAGTTTTGGAAGACTATTTCTTATAACCACTTTTTATTTTGTTCAGCCATATGCTATTAAATAGAAACATTTTCGTGTGTATTGTTGCCTTCTGTGTGGGCATGGAAACCGTATAAAAGCTTCAGTGTTTGTAAGGCACTTATTAATAAATGATGTTTTATTTATGATGTGAGTGAATCACTCAAAGACACACAAGCACTTATTTGCAATGTATTAAATCAGCCCTTGTGCAAAGTTAAACTGGGTCAGATTAGGGATTGCTTACTTCTTACACAAGAGCCCTGAACTGACCTGAAAGCAATTATCCAAAACATCTCTAATGAAACTGTTTTATATCTGAGAACAGCTAATACATTTCAAACAGGTTTCATTTGAGGAAAGCAGCTTTATACACCAATTCTGTATCTTGGCAATAGACACTAGAAGAAACTTTATTAGTAAACATGAGGTATTGCTTGGATTTACAACACACATCTCAACTTACCCATATTTAACATCTGCAAATAAATCTGATCTGATATTAACATGTGCACAGTACATCATTTTAATTCAGACAAAACAAACCAAATAACTAAAGCAGCGAGGAAGCAATGATGGTGAGAAAATTCTGCTAAACTGAGTAAATTAAGATAAAATGAACAAATAAATGAGTAAAGAAGAAATGGAAGAGATGTTTGCCTGAGTCTGTCATGAGCACTAAAAGTGGGAAAATTCTGTCTCCATGGTAACCCAATTTTCAGTGTCACCACTTTTGTTACCAAACAGACCAATGCTACATTACATAAAACACACATTAACACCCGCTTCACACAGACCAATGTGCTCGCACACGCGCGCACACACACACGCACACACACACACACGATCATATAAACATACTACATATACACTCAAACTAGAGTGATTAGGTTTATTATTGTTTAATTTCTGTAGCATGATCTATAACCTCTTTCCTAAATAAAATGTGAAAGTATCTATATATATTATCTTTAACACACTAAGCAAAGATGTGTCTAAATTTACATGTGATGTCAGCCATTTTTGTAGCTAGTTCAGATTTGTAGTGAACGGTTCTGTTAGATTCTCTCTATTTAAACCCCTCAGTGTAGTCTCATATATAGTTGGCGATGATGTTGACTAATGGCTGCAATATTATTACATGGAACCCGCAGAACACAAACACATCAGTGACAGTGTTGATATTGTACTCTGTGGGCCAGCACTACCTCAACAGAAGTCAGCATGCTGAAATGACACTGGCTGGCTGCTAGTAATTCATTTTCATTTGACAGACACTTTATCCAAAGCCACTTACAATGAATTCAAGGTTTTTATCAGTACTTGTGTTCCCTGCGATCGAACCCACAACCTTTGCGCTGCTAACGCAACGCTCTACCAGTTGAGCTACAGGAACACTATAAATTATACTATAAATTAAATGACTAAATTATACATGATTGTCACACTTTCTCTGTGTTCATTTTGTGTGACTCTGAATTCTCTGCCTCACAAGTTTATATTCTAAATAATGAGCAAAGTTTTTGCCTAGTTTGCACTATGCAAAAGTAACAAAATTCTAACATGGTGACAGTGTACTTATACATTTAAGGGGACTAATTTGAGACCCTTGTCATGTGTCTAGGTTTGTTTGAAATTTGTCCCTTATTTTTGAACATCTAGTGTCTTTACAATAATACCGCTCCGGCAAAAAGTGACAACTAGTCACCACACATACAGCACAACTTTCTTTATGAAGGTGATAATTTACATTAGATGATCCAACTAATGAGACAGAATCTGAGAGTTCTTCTGAATGTGTATAATAACATCAGCACAACATCTACAGCTCTGCAGGCATCTGATTGGACCGTGTTGTGCTGATATTTCTACTGATATTTCTACTGTAAGAGAAATGTGAAATAGACCCACTGCTGCAGGAGAAGAACAAAGTTATGAAGACAAACTAGAACAACCTAAAGAGGACAATAAATCATATAATCAATGACCATGAACAGAGTCAATACCTATCAAAAATACATGCATCATTCAATTCCTGTTTTTACTGTTTGGTATTTCTGTATTGTTTACTATTCAATGCATGTTTATTTCATGTACAGTATATCACATGAAACTTATTTGATTAAAATTAAATCTTAATCAACAGTATAATGAATCATATTGAGAATTCATATTGAATACATTGTGTGACATCTGGTGTGTTTTATTAAAGAATATCTGACACTGATTATCTCTTTTAAAGGTCCCTAAACACTTTCTTCTTTCAGAATACAACGTTCAGTTTTGGCCTCTTGGCTAAAGCTCTTGTAATCGGTGCACCTTGTCTGCACTATGTCATGTAGTATGCACACTGCTAAGACAACGACATGACAGATGACAGGAAAGATTAATGTGCAATGTGAGCAGTTCAGTGATTTCAGCAGCTGACAGTCTTACAGCTTACCCAGCCCACCGTGTCACATGTCAGACTCATTAATAAGCCAAATATTAATGCTGTGATCCAATAATCTTTAATCTTTATAATAAACTAATAAAGCAGCCAGAGTGAAGAGCAGTAAACAGTCTGAGATACAAATAAACAAGAGACCGATCACTGTATATCAGCAATGCACAGCAAAACTCTGCTAACTTCAATTTATACAAATCTGACATGGACAACAAACATACAAGTTAATGTAATGATTCAATTCTATTTCAGTTGTAACATAGCTACTTTTAAATATCCATGAATAAAACAAGATACTGTGTATTTGAAGCATCTACAGCACCAACAGCGGCTAACAGGACCGTGTTAGTGAAACACAGACCTCTCTAACACACAAGCAGAACATGATCACAGGCAGGACCTGCACAAAGCTTACCAGCACTGTGTTACCAGCACTGTGTTACCAGCACTGTGTTACCAGCACTGGGTTACCAGCACTGGGTTACCAGCACTGGGTTACCAGCACTGGGTTACCAGCACTGTGTTACCAGCACTGTGTTACCAGCACTGTGTTACCAGCACTGTGTTCAGGACTCCCACGTGCTGCCCACAATACAGACCCCGCAAACCAGAAACAACTGCCCTTCACAACCACACAACTTCAAATGCTATTAACTATTATGACCAATTGCAATAAACAGATTACTTAAACTGTGATCTGTAACTTTTTTGGCTTACAAAATCAGTGTTCAACACGATCTCTTTATCCTGAATCACAACAGTAACTCTATAATAATCATTTATCATTTAAACTGTCGGGTCTGATTTCCTGGGAAATGTCAATTTAACTTCAGTTGACTTAAAGTATGTAACGTAACCTGCAATTCTATGTTTCAAACAGAGATGGCGACACAGAGGGAAAGTTACAGAATGCAGCTTTAACTAAATATACAACAATTCTCACTACGAAGACCAGGAATGTTTTACACAGTTGCTGAGAATCAGTTTGTTCCCTAGTTCCCTGTTTTTTAGGAACTGTCATTGAAAGTCATTGCAACATATTTTAGCCCATAACACAATAGTAAAGCTGCTCTCTCCACGGGTGTAAAACATTGAGGTGCTTGACGTTTATGTGAAAGATTTACAGGGCCTCAACCTCTGTGTCAATGTGCTTTAGCCATTAGCTCAGAGGATGTACAGAAGACATTTGTAAACGTCAGTGAGGCATTAATTAGAGGGAGGGATGCATTGTTCTGTCTGATAATGATTTATCACATGACAGGAGGATCTAATGAGGGTTTGCACGGTGCCTGGTGTGTGTATTCAGGTGTAAACCGCTAGTTGTGCTGGCATGTGGTACAGTTTCTCTTCTGACTGGGAGCCAGTGGAACGAGTGCGAGCCCAACACATACCCGTGACGTGTGCTTCAACAGAACTGACATTCAGTTCAGGGGATTTTATTTTATGGCATTAATATCCTTACATTGGATTAGTGACCTAGAAGTGGTGGAAAACATTACATATTTTTCCTTCACCTTACATCATAACTTTTCTGTGTGTTAAGATTGTAATATTTTCTTTCTTTTCACTGTTTAAATGAAAAACAACTAATAAAATCCCAGCTTGGTCTCAGGCTTTTGTATGCCACTGTATTTTCTTATTGTGTTTTTCATTTTATTCAGCAGAGATCTGCTTTGTGTGTCTTGGTCATACTTTATAACCTACTCAGCATATCCCACTCTGTTTATTTCTTACAGTGCTCAGCCCTGCTAGAATCTTCATGTACACAAATGTCATGCTACACACCCACTCCTGCTGTGCAACAACATGTATCAGACATAACAGCACATGTAAAGCCTTAAAATCACACAAGCTCCTCACAGTAGTGTAACTGTACTGCTTGTAAAGTCAAGTCTTAAGTTTCAGGAATTCATATGAAAAAACACTTGGGCCTAGAAATAAATGATAGGGTTTGGATAAACAGAAAATAGTAGCAAAGTTCCCGGGCAGCCTGTCCTCCCCATGACTCACTGTACATCAGCTGAAGTCTGAGTCAAGAGACTGAGTCAGTTCTGAGTTACTGA
>JAZGTK010016486.1:0-12711 GCA_036877625.1 Ambastaia sidthimunki
TGGCTGAGGTGATACTGCTAGTAGTCTCAAGAGATCCCCACAGCTGAGGTCTTTGTTGTCAGAGGCAGTTTCAGGGGGGCCGGCCTGAGCAAACACAGAAGGGGATGTGATGTATGGCTACAGGCCAGATCAACCTCTGCAGGGTTTCCCCAGCAGCCCACTTGAGTCATCCTACAGACCACAGGGAATAAGTCACAACTTCAGCTTTAACTGTGTGTGTGTGTGTTTGATGGACAGAGAGGCAAGTATTGATCACTCCATCCCCATTTTTTTTTACTTTCATAAATCAATTACAGTGTATTTGGCCATCTAACTTCACTTATGGAGGGGGAAATTGGAGTGGGGGGTGTAGGGGGGGTTTGGGGGGCAGCATGTATTTTTTAAGCTGAGAAGTTTCACTAAGCTGACCAAACAGCTGCTTATAGTCTGTTGAAATGATCTTGGCCAAAGTGAGCCTGAATATAAGCAAGGTCATGCACAATTGAAGACTGGTCTGATTGTTTGAATACTTTTAATGCTGGTTGATTTATCTGAATGGTAGAAGCTTGTGAATGGCCTATGCAAAACTGATGCAATTCTGCCCTCTTAAGGTGAGAAATAGAATTGCTTAAAGTCAGTCTTATTCTACAGCTTTAAAATAATACATTCAACATTTATACTTGTTTTGTGTAGTATTGTTTAGCATTTTTTGTTAATGTGTCTATTTGCAACTTCCCTCTTCAGATCTTACAGTAATCTTAACTGACATTTTTCCTCTTTGCTTCTTTTCCAGAAGTCCACGATGATGGACGACATTCAGTCATCGGGGAAATGAAGAGATAAGAGAGCAGGAAGTAATCCTGTGCTTAGAGCTTCTGTTACTGGAGGCCTGTTGATTCAGACTGGAACATGATGTGTTCATGTCACAGCCTGCGCAGATAAGGAGCGGCATGCTGAACTAACCACTCCAGCAACATGACTGAAGAGACTAAACAGTCCTTAGCTGCCAAAGAGCTGGATAATAAGTCCAAACAGCAGGAAAAGACTTCTGTGGAGCCCAAAAGCTTTAAAGAGTCCCCCGAGCACTTTCAAAATGTGAGTCTGGAACCACAGGCTGTGAACAGTCTTGCAAAGTTTGCAGAAAAAGAAAGAGACAACACGCAGCAACGTGAGGCCATTATTCGGCCACAGCAGGCTGGAAAGATTGATTTTAAGTCACTGCAGAACAGGAACAGGACGTGGCCGGGTGGGAAGGACCCTCAGTCTCCAAGTGGCAAAAGTCGAAATAGAGACAGGAGTAGAAAGTCTGGGAAAGGAGAGCGTGGCAACCCACAGCAGCTGTACAGACTGAGCATCACAAACCCGCGCTCGAATCCCACAATCGGGATAGCCTATCCCCAGCAGAAAGTCTCACCTGTAAAAAAGCTTGAGTCCAGCTGGGGCCCTGTGTCAGACAGCCACAGGTTTCAAGTGCCAAGTATTCCAGAGCGAGAGGCACAACTGCAGCAGGAGGAACTACACTTCAAATGTTTTCAGGAGGATTCCCCGAACCTTTCTTCTCAAAGCTATACCTCAAAGTCAGTGGGCTCCACCTCAGGAGAGGCTGCTCACCAGAATCCACCATCAACTGCACAGCAACATAAGCCTAGCCCAATCGAGAACAACAGCCCATCACCTGGTGAGGAAAATTTATTTCCTGACTTTCAGCTAAGGGAAACAGAAACGTGGCAGTCTCCAGAAAGGACTTTCAAAAACACCAATTTTGCCATTATTTCCCAAAAGCCAAACAACCTTGTGGGCTTATACAAGGCCAACAGTTTTATGCCTTTGTCATTTCAGTACACATACCCATTGATAGACGAGTCAGCCTCAGATTCTTTTTCCTGCAATCAGAATACTCAGTCCCAAGACTACACAGATATTTCTTTTAACACTAACCAGGTTTCCCATAATTCATTTTCCTTTCAGTCCCCTGTGCAGGGCCATGTAATCATGCAAGCTAGCACACAGTTTGTTAGTGACCAGGTAGAGGACAGACAGTCATACCCATCACATGCTAAACCACCCCAGTACATGCCAACTGCACATGGCGTGTCACCTGTCCCCACCAATGCGGAGAGCTTGGTATCTAGCACTGGCCAATCAGAGCAGAGTAAGAGTATACCAGCTAAATTTGATACAACAGACACGGGCCATGCAGTAGGTAGCAAGAGTGGATACCATCATAAAAATGGTACCACTAGCCGGAGTGTTTTTATTCAAGGTAGTGCCCATCATATCAGAAATTCTAGCTCCCAGATACATGTAATTAGTCCTCCACATAATGGTATTCACGTTGGCTCAGGGTCGCTTGACAAGAGTGTCAGTAAACGCCACAGCGGAGTATCACATACATGGGAGGGACCAGACAAAGCCTTTCCACCACCACTAATGGACAACACCTCTGTGCCTTACCCTTATCAGTACCAACCTTCACCCAAACAAAGACAAAACACTGGCATTAATGGCCGCATGCCATGGCAGCAAATATGCTTTACAACAGCCATTCCAAATCAAAACAGGATTGATATCTCCAGGCAATTGACCAATCAGCATAATTTTTTAATTAGCCCATCAGACTTGCAAGACAACAGTGAGCCACACATAAACAACTTTCTCAACAAAAAGACAACTGAGGCCTTCTCAAACAAAAGGCAAGACGGTGGCAAGCAAGGTTGCAATACAATCACATCCAGTTATTTTGCAAATAATGTGGAAATAAATCCAGACCAACTGGGTGATGCAAAGAATAACTCAATTTACTTTGGTATTAACCACTCAGTGCCTGTGACATCATCAAGAAATTCAATCTACCCTCCGTTACATGTAGCTCCAGTGGGGCTGAGGATAGCATCTCCTTATGACTCTCCTTCACATTCGCCTACTCAGAATCCAACCTCTAACAGTACATGTTCTTCACTTTCTCCAGCCTCCACCAGCTCTCTCAGCAGTAACCCTGATGACAGCCAAACTTCAAAAGTTCTGCCCCCACAGTTTTACCAGCAGCAACAGGATAAAGCATTGATATCATCCAGTAACCTGAGCAACAGCCAAAATAATTTAGAAGTTTCCAGAGGCCTGCACTATAAACAAGAAAGTGCCAAAGAGAACATTTTAAACTTTATACCAAATAACAGAGACTCAAAGCTCAACATGGAGAGTGGAAAGAACTGTTTAGACACCTACAGAACAGAACGGAATCCCCCGCCTCCATACTCCACCCACCAACTCCTACAGCAAAATCTTGACCAGCTGGATGTGGTTTTGACATGTAAGCAATGTGATCAGAACTTTAACAATCTTGCCTCTTTCCTGGACCATAAGCTATACTGTGGACAGCATACATTTGCACAAAATGACTTAAAAGATGTACCAGAAATGGAGGATGGAGGAAAAATTCAGGCAGACCACACAAAAGCCATGTCATCTGGATCCAGTTTTGAAATTTTACGAAGCTCTTCAGATTTGCATCTGTCTCTGCTTGGATTATACAAGAATGGGGAGATAGTGTCAGACAATGAAACAAAAGGAGATGTAAAAAATGATCCAATAAAACTGATGTTACCATCTGCACACCTGCCAGATCTAGAGATGGAAGATGCTAAACTGGACAGCCTTATCACAGAGGCTTTAAATGGACTAGGTTATCAGTCTGACAATGCAGAGATTGATAGCAGCTTTATTGATGCATTTGTTGACGATGACCTCAGCACTACCAAAAGCACATCAACAAGACAAGCTCTGACCACCAAAGACTCCACAGCGTTTGAAGAGAGAATTAACAATGAATTAACACCCAAAGCTAATGACAAATATCCTTTTGATTCAGGTTTGGACAGCTCTTATTCTGGCAGCACAAATAGCCCTTTAGAAGAACACCAGCACGAGTCAATGCAGAATGAGGAAGGCCTCCAAACAGTCACCTCTCCAAAAGAGCCCATGTCAAAAGAGTGCAGCAAACAGATTGAGTGGGAAAACAACGAACAAGAAAATGACTGTGCTTCCAAATTCCTTTTATCAAGTACATTCTCTGCCAGATGTGGGCTTAAGAGCTTGCAAAGCAGCACAGCATTAGTGAAATCAATGTGTCCCAGATCCACCTCTGTCACCACAAGTCCTACAGCTCACAAACCAATAGCAACAGAGGGGAAAAGAAAAAGGAGTGCTGGTGAAAGCTGGAGCAAAGAGCTTATTCACAAAATTGTTCAACAGAAAAACAAGTTGCACAAGCTTCAGGTGAAGGCCGCTAAAAACATGCAATTTTCACTTGTTATGGAGAGAGTGACTCCTGCAGTACAAACCTCCACTCTCCAAGAGTATGACTATGTTTCTGACTCAGATGAGGACGGAGAGCCAGTGAAGATAGCCAGTCAGGGACGCCTTAGCCAGAGCATACGCTGCAAGTATACTTACACTAAAGAGTGCAAGGGAAGGATAAGGGAAGCCAGGAAAGCTTTGGACACCTCTCCTTCTATAATAAAAAAGAGTCCTAGTCACCAGAGTCTGTGCAGACGGAGCAGTAGATCTTCTACAAGCAGTGAACTCAGTACATCGATAAGTATCTGTACTGACAACATTAACAGCCCCAAAAGTGTTGATTATACTGATTCAGACTCTGAGAAAAGAATGAAAGTACAGAACGATCAGGACAATCTTGAGCTGAATGGATATGAAGACTCTCCACCAAGGATAGGAGAGTCCAGCACATCACTGGCTTTGACCTTCATGAAAAATACCAAAAGGTACAGCACTGATAAAATACTACTCACTGAACACAAGGACAGTTTCACCACTTCAAGATGTTCAAGCATTATCTGTAAGACGGAAGAGTCTGCATCTGAGGGTACAATGACCAAAAGCACTGTCAGCCTTGCAAGATTTAAAACAACCAAAGTGAAAATAGAGGAAAATGTGGACCATTATGGTTTTGAGACAGGAGTTCTTGGCACCACAGAAGAGCCATTCAAAAAAGATTATTCTAAAAATATCACATCACCCAGAGGGACTGCCAAAACATTTAATCCAATTGAAACCACTAACAACATAGAGTCTAGCCATGTTTTTACACTCAAGAAAGATGTTGTTAAATCAAAAGGTAAATCCCACAAAAGTAGAACAAACAGTTCTGAATCCCCAGGAGCCATTTTTGAGAAAAGTAACAGTGACGCTTCATCCAGCGAAGAAACCAAGAAAAGCTCAACTGATCCATTCTCAAATGAACCCCTAACTCCTTGCACTTCACTCATGAACAACGTCTGTTTATCACCTTCAAAAATCCATGACTCTTCACCACAGAAGGACAGGCAATGCCCAATGTCTTATACATCAGATCATGATCAGAGTCCTATAAAATCACCTCTTTCTTTTGACACAACATCCATGTTTGGTGACCTTACAGTGGGAGGTTTTGAGAACAATCTTTATCCAGATATTCAGCTTGCCAAAGAGAGTTTTAGTCCTTCAGAAACCACAGCAGAGAAAAAAGGACTATTTGAATCATCGTTCTCACCATTCTTGGAGCATAGAGACTGGAATCTGATGGTTGATGTCACTGCTGAGCTACCAGATGAGATTTCTCAATACAAAGATGACTCAGACTCAAACGAGAGTAAGGACAATTTTAACCATGTATCTTTCTCCTTGCCAGAAAAAATACTGGACTACAGTTCAAATCTCAACAGCAGTGTATCAGCTGATGATCTTGAAATTAAAAGGATTGTTACAGAGCTTGAAAGTCAGCTTCAAATGGCCAAGCTGAGCTGCCCTTCACCATTAGACAGTGAGCTACGAAAACAGCTGACCATGAGCAAATTCTCTCCACTGAGACTTAACCCTGAAAGTGAAGATGAAGACAGTAGCCTGGAGATTAATTGCACTTCAGAAATCTTACCAACTGCCACACCAGTAGACTCACAGTCAGCACTGTTCTCAGAACCAGACTTATCATGGACCAGCCCACTCCAGTTTGGCTTAATGTGTAGACAGCAAGGCCTTCACATTCCAACACACTCCTCTGCTATCAACACATCAGCTGATTCAGGACACGACCATATGGATTTAAAGGACAGCACAGAAAATCATTCATCTCTGCATAGAGAGGACAAAACAGAGAAGAACAAGTTCTTGGACCTTTCCACCAGTAAGTCAGAAGAAATGCTTGAACATGAAATGTACACAGAAGATCTGATGAAGAGTTTGGAAGTGATCTCAGATTCTTTATCCTCAGGGTTTACATCACCTCATTCATCTCCTAGTCAAGAGTGTGAGGTTCTTGAAGATCATGACAAACCAGAGAGTGAACATTCAGATCGTAGCGATGATTGTGACAAAGTAGAATCTAGAACCTTAGAAACTGAGCTGACAAAGTTCTCAGTGGAGACAAACACATTTTCAGGTACACCAGAAGAGTCAGCAACCAGTGATACTGCACAATCAAAATCAAACAGAACAAATATCAACTTTCCTGAGAGAAGACATGTCAGCCCTCATAATGAAAAATTTGTAGGTAATGAACACAATGATTGTGAGTCTTTAATCAACCAAACTGAGAAAGCTGAGAATAATATGAGGACTGATGTAAAAGACTCCATGCATATTACACAAATACTGCATTTCAGCAAAACCTCCAAAGCTGAAAACATCATGTGTGCAGAAGAGGGACACAACTACGGTGAAGAATCAGTTATAGTGCTGGAACCTGATAAAAGGAATGAACATCTGTCTGACATAACAGGGGGAACAGTAGACAATCCCTGTAATATGGACGTCCATCCACCAAGTATCAAATCTCCTTTCAGTGAAAACTTTATGTCAACACATTCACAACCTAGTGAGATCTGTGAAATAAATTCACAACAGCTATCACCTCTTAAAGATCTTTCTGTGGTTAAAGATGATCATGACTGTTCAGACAGTGTGCAGAGATCCATGCCTGATATCACACTGTTTCCTGCTCAATCAGAATGTGAAGAGATTCAACAAAAAAGTCCTGGATTTGTAACTGTAACACACTCTCTCCAAAGCCCTTCTGACTTGAGAGTTAACAGTACACATCAAGGTGGTTTGAATAATTTTAGCACAGTTACTCCAGAACTGAGTGAAAACAGAACATCCCTGGAAGACAAAAACACAGAAGACATAAATACTGGCACTTCTGTAGATACTTTTGATTCACCAGCAACAGAGTTGAATAATCCATTTATTCCCCATCTGGATTTGGTAGAAGTCACAAAAAGTAAAATGTCAAGCCATGGAACACTGTTGGCTGTAGACAGCATCTCCAAACAACCTCTGGATGAGATCTCTAAGCCCTCTGAGACATTGGATGGCTCTCAAGACAAAGGTACACTGTATGATTTGAAACTAAGCCCTCTGAATTACAGTGAATACAACGTCACTTCTAAATGTTTAAACAAAGGAGATGACCAGTCCAATATAAAATCAAGTTCTACAGACAGTTTCATTCTCAATTCCTGTGCTCTCTCATTGTCATCCAGCCCATCTCAAAATGCAGCAAGCCTGGTTGGACTTGACATACCTGATATCTCTCTTAATGATAATATCAGTCACAATGATATCAAATATTCAGGTATTCTGGACACTCAGATGATCCCCAATGAACACAATGTGTTGTTGAGATCCACTGTGCTAGATAAGGATACAAAAACAAAATCCAGTGATGTCACATGCCCAAGTTTCCAAAATGAAGGACAGTGTTTAAAGCCAAGCGAGACAAAAGCCTTGCCTATAAAAGTTGACACGCAGAATGCAGTTCAAGGAAAATTTCAGTGTGAGATATGTGCAATGTTCTTTTGTACTCTACCTGGACTTAAAAGACACAAAGCCATGAAGCATGTAGTAAAGACAGAAGGAATTTCACCTATTGAAAATGTAAATATGAACAATCAAGTGTCAAACCCAACAGAAAAAGAGGCATCTCCTGAAAATGAAAAAGCACATAACACATCAAAGAATAACAATATGGACATCAGCAGTGAATTGTTTTCTCCAAAACTGAAAAAGCAGGACCCTTTTTCAGATGAAATACTTGGTGTACTTAAAACAGATGTATTGCAGGCTATCTCTCCAAATTCCCCCTCAATGGAAGTCAAAGTGAGTGAAGAACAGAAGGACAAGGAAACTACTTTTACAAAACATCCTGTGTTGTATAAAAAAGGAGCTGCATATGATGTTGATGTGACAACATGCTGTGATATTAATGTGAAGCATGAGAACTTCTGTTCTCCAAGAGAAGACAGTCACATACTTACTGGTCTGAAGGCTGTCTCTGATGATGAAAGCAGTTTTTCGCAGTTATTCCCAAGAAACAATGACAGGAAAAGGAAAAAATGTGCAAGGGTCTATGGAAAAAGCAACAAAAAGCAAAAACAACTGTCTTGTTATCCTCCTGCTAATGTCTTTACTGATAAATGTGAGGAGTCCAAAGAAAACAAAATATTTAACAATGATACAAAAGATCTCTGTGAATATGAAACCATATCAATAAATAACAGCTCAGTTCAGAGTTCAACAGAGAACGTATGTCACTCAAATGATGACCTAATAGATCACCAGGGTGTTTGTGAGAAAAATGTGCAAACTGGCATTACAGGATTCTTATGTGAGACTGAGGACACAAGTAGACAACCCACAATGCATCAGGAAGAATCACAAGGTGTTGTTTTGGAAAACACAATGTCATCAATTGCTCAGGCAGATTGTAAACCAGATGTTTCTACCACAGCTTGCTGTCATCCCCCAAGTATTGAGATCCCAAACCCTAATGCTACAATTGAGGTTCCTGTATCACTTTTTGAGCCTGGGCGAGATAAGACATCAGTTCAGCCCATTGCAAGCACTGAATTAATGGATCCTGTAACACCAGGCAAAAAGTCTATTGAGCAAAAGTGCAGGAAACGCATTGAACCAGGACTCAAAACTAAGGATAAGCAGTATAAATGCAAAGTGTGTTTCACATGGTTTCTCACCTTAGGTGAACTGGACTTCCACAAGCTCTCTCACAATCCATCACCTCCTCCAACTTGCTACATGTGTGTGCAGCGCAAATTTAGCTCTCGTGAACAGCTTCGAGACCATCTCAGGGAGAAACATGCCAAGAACAAAGCTGGTGTCTGGACATGTGGTATGTGCTTGAAAGAAATCTCAGATGTCTGGATGTACAATGAACATCTGCGTGAGCATGCCACACAGTTTGCACGAAGAGGGCAGTCACAGAGTTCACTCCTGGACGTTCCTGGTTGTTTTATGCAGGAAAATGCAGTGAGGAATTTTATATCTTCAATAATGCAGCATCGACCCAGCAGGCCTGCAAAAGGAGACAACGTTAAACAACCATCAAAAGAGGAGAAAAATATTTCCTTAAGTGTTAATGGCCAAGAGACACAGATTAAAGATGAGTTTGATTCCACAGCTCCACGGGGAGGAGCTAAACACGGTACTCTGACAACACTTGAGGTTTTACCTGAAGCAGAAATCTCTTCAAAAAATGTTAAGATGCATCCCAATTGCAAAGACCCTTCGAGGGATTGTCACCATTGTGGCAAGCAGTTTCCAAAGCCCTTCAAGCTCCAGCGTCACTTGGTTGTTCACAGCTTGCAAAAGATTTTCCTATGTCACAAATGTCCACTTTCCTACCAGGAGGCAAAGGAGCTTAAAGATCACCTGAAAAATGAGCACAAGGACAAAGATGAGCCAGATTCAAAACACACTACACTGTATAATTGTGAACTCTGTGCCAATGTCATGCATGTAATCAAGAAGTCTTTTATATGCAGTACCTGCAACTATACCTTTTCCAAGAAGGAACAGTTTGATCGCCACATGGAGAAACATCTTGCTGGAGGCAACAAGATCTTCAAGTTCAGAGGGGTTGCAAGACCTTGCAAACCTTTTGATTTAAAAGATGATAAATCTGACATGCCACCAAGCAAGAAGAGGAAAGCAACTGAAAACAGCTTGGACAATTCCAATGTTGACACAGTATCATTCAACTTAAACAAGAGTACCAACATACAAGGTATGAAATCAGTGTTACCCATCATAGATGACACGCTACAGAAAAGTACTAATGAGCATTCTACTGAGACAAATACCAGTGTGAAAACTGAAGATGAAGCTGAGGACATCCTCAAAGTTACACAGTGTCTGGTCCAGAAAGATTCTACTGAACCGAATCTTTCCACCACCAAGCTAAAAGAAGAAGATACTAACTTCTCTCTGTCTCAAGAGTGTGAGTGTGGAGAGGTGAACACCGTTGATAAAGGAGGTTTGACAGAGATTTGTGATGTTAAAATAGAAGGTGATTGTGCAACTATGTTGTTAGTTTCAGAGAATCATATAAATGAGAATCATACCAGCAATGATACAGTGGAGAAAAACCCACCAGTAAATCTTAAAAATGCAACTGAACAAACAGAAACAAAGGATTCAGAACCGGGCACAACACCAGTATGCAGCCAAACTAACATCATCTTACCAAATCAAGACATACAAGAACTCTCATCTGTGAAGCAGCCTTCATGTAAGACAACCCAACTGAAGCAGGAGCAAACGATCAAAGAGTCATTCTCCATCAAAGGAAATAAAAAAAAACAAGATGTTCACACACCATCTCCCAATGAACAGCCAGCTATTGGTCTGGATAAGCACATAACTGCAGTCAGCTCTGAAGATAATCTGAAACAATCAGATCCAAGATGTGTTAGTACCACTGATGCTGCACTCAGTCAGTCACCTCACGCCAACATCAACCCCAACTCAACTACAAGTGCAGACTCATCCAGACAACAGAAGGTCTCGACCAGACAACAGAGGAAGAGGAAAGACTTAAGGACACTATCCCCAACTGCAAGGGAAAATCTTGGCATTGATTTGAGGGTCAAGAAGTTCAGAACCAATAGGTGTGAAAATAATGATGGACTGAGAAAAACAGATCTTCCCAATGACTACCCGGTGCTCGCATCTGTAAAGGAAGACACAGCCAGTACTAAAAATATTTACAAGAACAAAACAGGGTCTTCTAATCTGGGATTTCAACTAAAAAAAGGTTCTGTGGACAGTTTTTCACCTAAAAAGATGGAGGTGGTTCACTTCAGCAGGGATTGCAAAGGGAAAAAAAATATTCCTGGAAGACCCCCTCATTCCACTTTCAGGATGTCCACACTGAACAATCCACGACCCAAACCAGTGGTCCAAACCAAAGAGACCTACACCTATCATACCGCAGAATCACAAAACAACCTCCTCAGCCAGCTGTTTGGCCAAAGACTGACTAGCTTTAAAATTCCTTTAAGAAAGGACACTTCAGAATCTGTTACGTAAGGGTTAAATGGATGCTCTTTTTGAGGAGATCATTAAAGCCCGTGATTAAGGGAGTTTGAGAATAGGATTGTATGACCCTCCTCTGTGAAAACATTTAACTCCTTGTTTTGTCACTTTATTGGATTCTTCTTGTAAATGTGTATTTACATATATGTGAAGACCAACAACAAAATGTATGAACATAAGATGAATTTGTTGGTTCCAAATAAGTTTATTTTTATTTGAGTTTTATCTCTAAGAGACTGTTTTTCATAACAGCAAAGACAATTTCGGGGGAAAGTTTACTTGAAAATGAACCAAGAATATTTCTTTTCTAATTAATGCATGACACCTTTACATGATGTTTTATATCTACAAGACCAAAGGACAAACTAAGTCTGGCTCATGTCAATGTGCCTGTTTTATATGCTTCAGAGAATTACTTTCATAATCTTTTTTACTGTACTGCAGAGACACGCATTAGTATTAGCTTTTGTATCAACACTAAGTGGTGCTAAATTGTTTTATTTTATTATTATTTGTGTAATGTGAACACAATGTCTTATAACTGAAGGGAACATGTAGCAACTATTATTCAAACCATTGCTGGTACTCGTCAGTTTTGGAGCAAATGATAAAAACATTACTGTGTATATTTATATCAAAAGAAATGGTTCATATGTGTCTTAATTTGAGCTATTCTGAGGGGGGTAGAAAAACAGCTTTCTCAGCTTTCATCTGTAATATAAACTCAGGTGCCAACAAGGACAATTTTTGCGCATGAAACCAATTTTTCCCATGCACTGATGTTTTCATATACGGACCCAAATCGTTTATATATCCCACAGTTTAATTATTCCTCTTTACCAGAACAAAAAGGTGCTTCGTTTATATCGTATATTGTGTAATATTGTAGGGAGATTATTTCCAGTGCAATCTGTAATGTCAAAGTTTTATTTTAATAATGTGTAAAAGATGAAGAGTAAAGAAGGGGAAACTCGTGAGTCTGTCACAAAATGCATCATATAAACTTTATTAAATGTTTTTGCATTGACCCCTTTGTGTCTTTTCTTATGATCTACTTTGTTTCATTTTGAGTTCACAGCACAGAATTTGTGCTCATAATTGCTTTTACAATAATAACTATATTTTTTAACCAGGCAGGTTCATTCTCACACAAAATAAAATGTAAAAAGAAACTGAGAACTCTCTGTTGGAAAAAATGTTTAATTTCTTTAATTTCTACATCAAAGGCCTCCGAAAACAATATCTGAGAGGACACAATATCTATTTTTTTCTATATTTTTTAATCAGTCAGTTCATTGTCACAAGTTTATTTTTCCAATTCAGAATTCCAGATTTTCAGTGGCAGTC
>JAZGTK010016487.1:0-12710 GCA_036877625.1 Ambastaia sidthimunki
TATTGACCTTCAATTCAGCCAGCATTCAAAAGCGATGAAAGGAGATAAGAGCTCTAATCGTCCCTCCATCTCAGGCTCCTCTTTATTGACTAACTGACACATACTTATTCTGGCTCTGCTCTTACTGCCTGTGGCTTCATAGCCTTGCAGATACCGCACATCCAATCGAAATGGATGTTTTCCTGAAAAGGGGGCTAATATGAAAATTGCCATTAAAGATACAGAAATGAATTTGTCTTGTCAAAGCTAATTGGATATTGAGTAATACATCATGAAGGCCAATCTGCTTGGCTGCTGGTGAAGTTGACATGTTTTTTTCCTTGTTCTCTCGCACCATTAGGTCCCTCTTGTTCTCTGTCTCAGTCACTGGTTGTATGCTGGGGAGGAAGAAATCAGGCATACCTACCTTTTCCTATGTACCCACACGATTTAAAAACTTGGTTCTGCATCCTGCCCCCAGAACGTGGCCCTAGAATTTTTTGTGATGGTTCCTCATGGTTTGGAAGTCTAAAACACTTGAGTGGTGTAGTCTAAAATGCAAGAAGACAGTCTTCATTCGGTCTCTTAAAGGGAGCCGACAAAAGCAGATGACTGCACTAATGGCATCCCTCCCTACCCACACATACACAGACTCCAAGACATGGGAGCTCAAGCCAAAATTACAGACCCCTCCAGTCATTTTCATATTTATATTTACATGTATATGAGTGTCCCCATCCATGAGAATGCAGGCAGTGACATTTAAATTCTTGTCAGAATCCAGAAATATCCTGCCTGGGCAGATACAGTGGTGTATTTATATGACTCAGATTGTCTAAATTCAAGTTTGACACTCTTCGCCACTCTAACCTTTATGCAAATGCAAAATCATCAAAATGTGATGGACAAAATTCAATTAACTGAGATGACACAGAATAATCTAGTGAACTGAATACATCAGCCAGTTGAAAGGTAACACAATCATCGTGCTGAGGTGCGAGGATGGAGGGCTGTTCTGAAAGGAGGGAGAGAGCGAGAGAGAGGGAGGAAGGGGGCTAAGGATGTAGATATAGCCCATTTCCCCTGTCCTATCTAATGGTGCAAGCTCTATTCCTCCAAAGCGGAGTCTTCAGTCCAGTAAACTCTTGATCTCAAATGAGAGGTCTGCAACACTGTTGCTAAGCAATTAGGAGCCTTTATTGAGCAGCTGATTCCTGGTGCTCAGTGTCCATCAGTGCGGTTTCGCTTCACCTAATAGACTTCCATACTGATGAACAAAACAGCCTGTGCTCAAAGAAAATGGCTCAGGAGCCGAGCTTCAGATGAAAGCACAGTCAGCACTGGCCCCTTTCTTAAAACAAAACCTGCCCAAAACAACTGTTGCTCTCTGTTTGTTTCTTTCATTCTAACGAATGGCACTAAAAGAACAATGTCTTTTGTTAGAGACTGCATTAATATGAAATACATTTCAAAACAAACCTCCAAAATTTTATTACTAGATTTTTGCATATTTAATGAATGCTTAATACTCTAAATATGTAACCTTTTATTTTAAAATGAATGATCACCAATGTTCAATTCACACACTGAAATGCGGCACGCATGAATTCAGTCTCACAGGCTGGTTTTGTGTTAGATACAGAATAAACTTGTGACCAGGTGGGGGCACCCTTAACCAATTTTTGAAACAAATGCTAGAATACCATAGTCTACACAAATAATATAGAAACAGGTGGCAGGTCTGTAATGACTGCAAACATTTAATGATTGACAAATAACAAACCCTAATCTGGAGTTATGATAGTTTTGGGATTCCTGTTTTGATTTCCTAATTTTAACCAGTATTTTATTTATCTTGTGTTTCACAATTAATCTCTCTCTCTCTGTCCCCCTCTCTCTCTCTCTCTCTCAGAGAGAGGTTTAAACACTGTGATAATTGACACTTTGGAAATTAGTGCCATAATGCAGAAAGCAAAAGTGTGTTGATGTATATCCATACAGTAATTACAATAATTGTGGTCTTAAACACAAATGTTAAAGGCTAAACTGGCTTTGATTGCAGGTATAAGAGCTGTTAAGATTGGGTTGCATGAAGGAATGAAAACACTAGATGGCTCTGTTGTGATACACGCGGCACTGATGGGCTACAGTGATATCCTCTGTCTGTCTATACCCACACTCTGTGCCTGGTAAAGTACTTCTTTTCTCAAGCGTGTTTGACTAAGATGCATTAAATATCAGTAACCTCACACTGCGCTGATACTCAGCACAATGTTTAGTGAAAAGTCAATGTAATTTTAAAACACCATAACAGAAATTAAAGTTATTTTACAACACCAATGTGGCTTGCACACGAATGCAGTCTTTTAGCTTTGTAGCTAAATGTAGCTTTAAAAAGCTGTCGGTTCGGGGAAAGAAAAGTGTGACTGAGTGGTCCTTTAGCATTTCCCTTCATACAAAAAGCTACTGCCATTTCAAAAACAAATGGAAAATGCACAGCATCTTTTTACATCAAAAATGTTCACTGTGTCCTTGGTACATCAGCAGCCTCCCTTTATGGCTTTATAAATTATGGCTAACTCAACTGAAGACTTATGAAACCTGGTCCTTTTCTGTAAACAGAATTTTAACACTTTAAATGAGCCAGCAAGGAAGACGGAGATGTTAAATCGTATCCATTAACACTAGTTAAGTGATTCTCCACCATATCCATTACATAGAATGTAACTTCCATTAGCCCTCCAACTGGCTACAGTACATGCCATTTAATTAAATATTGCCTTTCAAAGAAACCTACTGCAAGCAATTTAGTGAGTAGCACATTTGAAGCTTGCATGAGGTTACTAGTGCTTTTAACCACTAGTATGAGCGCATAGACTGTTAATTAACATATTTAGAATTAAGTGGATTTGCTATGCACTAATCAGTCTCTAATTGACTAAGAACTGTACCCTTTCAAACACTGGACAGCAATCATAGCAGCAAGAGCCGGCGTATTACATAATCACTCATTATGTTCCAGATACTAAATAAATAAAAAAGAAAGCTGATGGATTACACAGAGCTCATCAATATGATTGGTTAATGACTACTCAGAGCTGTCATCAGACTTGTGCAGGCGAGGGAAAATACCGCCTTTTTTTGTCTCCAGACTGAGTGATTGCGTTTAGCTGACTGAAGCCGCAGGGCACAACACTACCCATAGATTAAGACGTCCAATAACATTTACCATTTATCATCTATGAGACGAAACCGATGTGCAATTTATTTTTTATAACAAACAAACAACCTAATCTGAACTAAATAAAAGCACAACCACATTGAAAATGTATGAAACTGGTACATATAAGCCACTTTTTTATCATTCTAGTTTTCCTCTATGGTTTTTACTAACATTTCCAAGCACATGCAATTAACCCGACTCTCTCTATTTAACTGTCTCTGACAATAGTTTAGGGCTGAAAATACCATGTCTAACATAGCTGCTGACACAGCCTTGAACCTTCTGAGCTAAGAAAAAATTACCCACATGGATGACTGACTTCTCTCAGCCCTGTGTAGACACACAGCAGCCCTTCCTGCAGAACCTTCGAAAAAAACGCTTTTTTTTTACACACACAGATAAATATGGACGAGCGAAGGACCCATACAGGGTAGCGGCTGGTTAGTGCTTTCATTTCACTGTGGTATCCTCAGTCAAGCAGAGTAGTGACATACAGGCCAATGAATTGATATGAGAAAGATAACTGCATGGGCAGAAAGTTGTGGTTTTATAAAGCAAACATCTAAAGACATGCACTGCATTATATTGATGAATTCTGGATTAAATATAAAATACTCACATACATACATATATAAATATTAATAAGACATATAAAACAGAACCCTGAAAAAACAGATGGAGAGCTGTAGTGATGCAGCTATACGGCACTGTAAGGATACATTATGTTGCTGAAAACGATGCAGTCATACACGAGAAGAGCAAAAGCACACAACACACACTCTTGTTTGACATTGACTCTAATTGACCCACTATGTATTGAAGCCATTGGCCTGTGCTTTCTATAAATATCCATGAATTAATGATGCTCAGAATGTAAAACAATACAAACAAGACTGAATTCAAAAGCACAGGTAGGTTAAAAATTCCAAATCACAGCACCACAGACAACCGGAGATCTTATAATATATAACCAAATATACAGTATAACAGCCCAGTCTCCATCCAGTCTGAGATGTCAGTAGGTGTAAGGCAGTAGAAGGGCAGCTGGGGTTTGTTCTCATTCGCTTGTGTTGCTGCTAGGCCAGGGCCCTGTTCAATGCCACAGAGCACTGGAGGAATATGAGTGCCGCTTTGTTTGACTTCCTCTCAGCCTCCAAGACACCAGCAGGGTCTAGTAATGAGTCTGCAAACAGGACTCGCGAGGAACGTCATGCCACTCATGACTAATTGTGCTCCAACACTTCACTGAAGAGGAGAAGGAAGTCTGTAATCCTGTACACTATGCTAGTTTTTGTTTTTTTTGACACTTAAAATTGGTTCCGAGGCAGAGAATCTGATTAATGTGCTAATGTTAGTACACTGTACCTCCTCCCATTAGTTATTTATATAGGTTTAAGCATAATAATAATAATAGTAACAATAATAAACAAACCAAAAAAACACCTAAAGTGCGTCTCCAGCAGTGTGTTTCCTGCTTATAATGTCTGTATTTTAACGGCAAGCAAATGGAAAGTGGTGCTTTATCTCCATTTACAAAAAAAGACCCCCAAATACACACTGATTATATAAAATTACAGCTCCGGAACAAGACCGCACAAAATCCTCCTTTCTCTGCTGGAATGGGGAATGATATTGTTCCAACCAAGCACCATAAAAACAGATTGGTCGGGCTCTGTGCTCAGAAGAAGTGGTAAGCCCCTCTTTTATTCATGAGCATGAAGGCTCCACCAGCTGAGAAAACCCCTGCAGTCTCTTCCAGCACATCAAGGTTTTGTGTCTGCATTACAATCGGCCCAGGTCGCAGCTCTGACACATTGCATTAAAAGCAACAGAGATTACCGGGCCCGAGTCAATTTGGGGATTGATCGACAGGTCCTGGACTAAAGAAAGCAACAGCTCCAAAGAAAGCTCTGACCGCCGGAATAATCAGAGCACGTTTGTTCGACTTGTTCAATTCAACTTTCTTTATATAGCCCTTTTTTACAATGTTACATTGTTTCAAAGCAGCTTAACATATAATGAAAAGAAAAACACAGAAAACAGAAAAATTATGATATATGTACATAGAATATAGTACATATAATAACACATAGAATACAGGATACATGGTGTTATTGCAAATTGTATTATTGTTTATTATAAGATGTATATTAGTAAAAAATTATTAGTGATACAACGACTGTAATTGGTTTATAAATATAAAGTTGAGTTGAACTGGTAACTACAACCATTTGAAGGTAAAGACTGTAATTAGATCATTATATTAAAAGCAATATTAACAATTTACAAAACTATTACCAAGCTAAATATGAAAAATCAATTTACTTTTAATAGCGAAAATTAAAAGGAAGACTTCCCTAAAGTGAGAACAAAGTAATAGCTAACTGGTGGTTTTCAGCAACAAAAATAGCTGTAGCAGTGTTCAGCAAAACTGTGTGGGAATGACAAATTGAGATTTTTCCACAAAGTTCAAAGGTCATTCCAGTGCTCAAAATGTGAGTGTGGTGGTCTGGCTAACCTCTATCTGAGTAATTCCCTGGACAGTACACAATAATTGTGATTCTGAAAACTGTGTAATGTTACATAAGCCTAAACAAAAACAATGGTATCATGCTGGTATAATATGAAAACAGGCTGACATTCACAAACAGACACGCTCACTCAGGGAGAAACAGACGAAGATGCTTAAGCAGGTCTGACAGAAAATGAGCAGAGAAACAAAAACAAATGAGTCACTTTGCCAACGAGAGGAGAAATAATTGGTCCACTTCCCATTATGCTAATAAACAAGCAATAATGATAAACAAAATAATGATAATGATAAAGTTCTAGCACCGATTACAAAAAAATCTCAGTGGGAGGCCACCTAGCTACATCTTACCCTCCATTTCACAGCCATTAGATGTATCTCACAAAGTCAAATAACAACAACATAAAGATTTTTTTCATAGTGTTGTCCAAATTTACAGTTTAGAGAATGTCCCCTAATTGCCCTCTTTGAATATAGCATCCCAGGTTCCCTGTCATTATGGCTGTATTGAAGTCCTAATGAGTGGAATTGTCATCCACAAAGACGCCCCCCTTTTTCCCTGCTACGCGAGCACATTAAATCCAGACAGCTCATTTCCATTCCCCTGCCATCTCTCCAGAAATGACGTGTGATGCTTGAAACTGTTTATTTCCAAATTCAGACCTCCTCCGTAGCAGCCATCGGCTTCAATTACCAGTTTTTCTGAGCGCAGCCATCAGGCAGCCTGACACTAAGGTCCAACCTAATTCCCACTTTCTCCAGAGTCAAGAGCATAATGTGCAGATAAAAAAGGTGGAAAATAGCCTGCGCCTCATTAGCATGCGGTGGCTGCCTGTTCATTTGCTCGCCTGCGAATGAAAGTTCTGACACTCTGGCGCCTTCTGCAATATGAGAATGGTCCTCTTCAGACAGTGTGCCATCCTTACCACAATGAGAGAGGTCACGGAGGGAGGGGGGGTACAACATTGAACCCCGCTAGCTGTGCCCTATGACTGCAGGGCTGACCACGGTGCTTAGAGGAGGGTATTGATTCTGCAAGCAACTCATTACCTGCTGAATCAACACATTTATGGGGCGTTTGAAGCGCGCCGCCGAATAGTTTACGAGTGTCTTTAGTGCAGGCCAAAAGCTAGCGCTGGCAGGGCATGACCACACTCATTAGCCTGCAACCTGACGATTAGATGTTATCTGATACAGCGTCCGTCTAACCAGGGCTGCTGGCCTGCATTGGCCTGGCCCATTACGACCGCTCGCTCGCTCTCGCCTGTCTTTTTCTTCCTCTTTCTCACCACTCCCCATGAATGTATCCATTAGGCCGCCAATGTGTAAATTGTTTTCACCTGCACTGCAGGCAGATGGAGGAGAAGGAGAGGCGCTGGACGCATAATTTCCTATGCATGAGCTTTCTAATCAGCTGCAGGGAAACATGATTCCCCAGCTTTGACTGGATATAAGAGAAAAAAGTCTCTCAGATGCACAATCTGCAATCAATATGCATGCTATGTTACAGGGATATTGGAGGCAGAGGAGGCAGGGGAGTTCATATGAGTTTGCCTTACATAAGTGAGATGGCTTAATGTGAAGGATGCAGTGCCTGGCCTGATCCCATCCAGTGGAGACAGAGTTCAGCCAGGGCTGGATGAATTGGAGGATAATTTGACCTACAAGACAAAGCCCCCATAAGCACAATTTTCAGTGTCAGCAGAAGGCAACCGCAATGAGTGAGAATCTGCACGCGCCCTCACACACATTCTACACAAAACATTCAGCCTCCTTATGCTGCCACTACATTGTTTTTCGAAGAGAGTCGTGATAGTGAACTGGTAGAGTTGACTGCAGCTGAGTTGAGGCTAGAAAGTAAATTATCATTATAATAGCGACATTCTGTGTCATGACATACTTTGAAACAATTTCTTACTGGACCAACAAAGCTGAGCATTTAGTCATTCGAGAATAAAGAATAAAAACTGAGACCATCAACGTCCACATCAAATTGTATTATGAAAACATGGATTATGAGTATGTGTTAACACTGAAAAGTACTGAGAATAAGCACAGCAGTCCCACATTCAAGGTTTTTTTAAGCAAAAGAGTATGTTTTTTGTTGACTAAAATTTCAGTTAAATAGACAACAGATATAAATATAACACCTTAATTTAACTACAACATCCTACCATCTGAGATATATCTGAGAGTAAAATCCAAGATATACAATATGAAAACACTCAACTGCCACCGATAGGCTGCACTGAAATGTCATGACCCTTTCTGTGATGTGGGAACAGAGAGATCATGAATCATAAATAGCTTTGAGAAGCTTCCATGCAGCATTGCAAAATAATTATTGACCTGTGTGCCAATCCACACCAGTACTCTCAGACACTGTCCACCGTCCACCGTCACAGTATGCAACAGCTCCAGCTGGTCAACATTTTTATATCATTCACTCAGCTGTAAGAGCTACGTATGCTTAGTGACTGTCGCAAAAACACAATATTTATAAAAAGGGTACATTTATTTTTTACATAAAAATCCAATTAAATTTGACTCAATTTTGTATTTAAACTGTAGCACTCCCCTCATGCCTACAGGGATAAGAGATATACAAAATGAATGCATGAATGTTTATATTGCTACAACTGCATATAAATCAAAAACACAAGATGACTTAAAGGTGCATTATAGAGGATTTTTAGTTACACGACACTTCAGCTCGGCTACTTCTCTCGGGAGGAAGAAGTGCACACCCTGCCTCTCACCTGCACATTGTTATTGGCTGTGAGCTACTACTGGCCAAAGACTGCCTCCCAGAAACATCCCAAGCACCCCAAAACAATGATATAAAACTATACACAAACAAAATATTGTACAGGCAGAGGACAGTGTTGTAGTTTTAGTTCACTCAACTCTTTATTCATAAATCAACCACAGACCTAGTATCCATAAATGGTTTTATTAATTTACATCTTATAATTAACGATAAAAAATATGCCATAATAACATGTATTCTGTTGTACACATTTATTTTATTTTTAATTTTCTGTTTTATTTTTTATTGTGTAAAGCTGCTTTGAAGCGATGCAACATTGTAAAATGCGCTATATTAATAAAATTCAATTGAAAAATTAAATTTGAATTTCTGTGAACACACCACCACACTTGTGGATCACAAGGAATGATTAAGAAGATCCATACTTTAAACTGAGTATATGCTTTAAACTTTTTTTTTTTTTTAAATCCTGCATAGGGGAAACGTTAAAATAGCAACCAAGTCTATACTCAAACCTTATTTATGAATTAAGGGACATATTTATCTGCTAAGCTATGTTTCCAAACCATTATGTTAATTGTTATATATTCACACACAAACAAATACCATCTAATCAAAAAGGTTCAGTAAAATGACAGCATCTCTGACATGGGCTGGGAAAATACTAACCTTGTAATTACAGTTTATACTAAGAGAAACTAAAAGGGTTGTGACCCATACGTCACTTAATTTTTTTAAATGTGAATGTACAGGTGTTCCTGTACATTCAACTGGTTAAGTATGGCGCTAACAACACTTAAAAGTCATTGGTTTGATTATGGGTTTCCACACACATACAGGATGTGTTTAAATTAAATTTGGAGAAAGACAATATTAGAAAAAGACATTATTAGACTAGCCCATTTATAAAAAATACATTAAATACAGACTGTAATGGCCCATTTAAAACAATTGAGTTAATTTAAGCCTTGTAATGTAAAAGAAAAACAAAATATGTCTGACAATAAAAAATGTATCCTTTAAAAATGTGATTTACTGTATGCAGGTTCTGTGCAGGTTACCTCATTGTGACAGTGTTTGCTTTTAACAGTCCTCTTGATTCTGATCAATTTGGACTAATTAAACTGTTCTACATTTACTATGGCTACATTTTCCAAAGGCATTTCAAATTATCCCTCATAATTAGTCATGATGAGATCTCATACAGCCCGGGCCTTTGTTTCTGAATTACCTACTTCATCCATTGAAAATGTGTGAAGCTCATATTCCACAAGTCAACTTTTATTTCTGCTCATCAAGCACAAAAATGACTGTCACTGGAATGGGTGACATGAAGTCTTGACATTTGTTTGGGAGACGGGCTGTGTCCAATTTCTCCTCTATCTTAGGCTTTGAAGAAAAGCTTCTCATCACGCCACACTCCATTTTACTTTATTAACGTTTCTAGCACATTTTGGAAAGGGAGGGGTTTGTACCTTTTTATCCACTTCACAGCACTTCATTAATTGCTTCTCTCTTCTACACACTCATAAACACACATAAATACACACACACACACACACACACACACTGTTAGGATCTAGTTAAAACTTACATACATCATTTTCCCCCTTATAAAAATACCTTTTTTTGTTTTTTAGAGATCCAGTTCCACAGTTCCAATTAAGCAACTCCTCTTTACTCACCATGGGTGAAGTAGCAAGCTTGTCAACTGCAAAATAAAGCCAAAATGGCAAAAACGTCCAGCCGTTCGAATGACGATAAAAGCTTAGTCAAATTCACCTTCCTGATGGTGTAAGGCCATTAAAAAATCAAGTGACTATTGAATTAACACAGGGAACTTGAAAGCTTTTATACTCTGATGCAGAATATATTCACAGTAAAAATTAATTCACCTCTTTAGCAATTGCTCTGGGACACTCTTGAGCTGCATGGAGACAATTTATTCTTATTCTGAAAAGGTAGATCTCTATTGTGAACATCAAAACACTCCCCAGGTTTTTTCATTATTATAGGTTATTCATGTGACAAATCATACATTTCTAAAGATCATAAAAACAGATCATACGTATAGCCTATCGTGTTTCGTCTCACAACAAAAGCCTTTAAAATGTTCATACACCCCTTTGTAATTCAAGTGTTTGTCCATAGGTAATCTCTTTTAAACTCTATACGTGTTGCTTTAAAATCCTAGCAAGTGTGCAGTAAACATGAAACCATTACAATCAATAGTGAAATTGAAATGCTGCCACCAAAAAAAGAACACATCTTTAAAAAAAAGTAAAAAAAGAAAAAATAACATGGTGCATTCAGCCGTTTTCTATGTTCCAGCTTTCAAACTGGAGACAAAACACAGCCTTCAGTGGGAATAAATTGAACTGACTATTTCTATGAGCTGTTTATCAAATTATTGAGCAGACAGATGTTTGTGACTGCTTCACGCTTTCACCCTGGATCTGCCAGGCACCAAAACAAAGGTCTGAAGGAATCATTTGTTATGTGCCCAGAATATCAATTTAATTTACCGCTGTTAATTCACATGCAAATTTTGACCTCCGCTAAAGCATATCAATTACCCTACCTACTGTATCTGAGGGACAACAAGCCGTGGAAGAGAGGAATAACACAACTGCAAGGACAATAAAGTATTTCCATACATGCCTCATTCAATATTCCATGCATTTATAATTTGTGATTAAAAACATTAATTGCAAGCTAATAAATAAAGTGTAACCTTGTGCAAATACAAATATTTTAGACAAACCTTCTTATTGTCTTTAAATGTGAAAATCATAACTGTATACACAAATTGCTTGTGATATTAGTCAGCCTTCAACCCTTCCCCACATCTGTAATTTCATTTCTAAAATAGTGTAAATGAGTAGCTGAAAACAATGTAAAAATGATAAGGCAAGCTTTGCAGTTCATGTAAAGTAGCCAGGTCAGAAGCTTAACTAATTCTGAAATCTATTGAAACCAATTCTATGACAAGTCACAATAAGTCTAAATGGGTCAAATCTCCCTTTCACCATTATATAGACTCTCTTTACAACAGCATCTGTCTTATTCAGCTCAAGTGCTGTTCTATGCCGCATCCTTTAGTACAATTTCAAAAACCACTCCTACATTATGAGTGCTTGCTGAATGACACATTTGTCAAGGATTGATTGCTTTCATTGAGCTTTGTTGGATCTTAGTTGAGGAAGAGCATTGAACATTTCATTATCATCTCTTCCAATACAGTATTTTTTGCTCTTTCCTGCTCAAAGAGCCCCATGACAATATCAATTATACATGCAGAAGGCAAACAAGGGGATTTATTAGCCAACAAATAACCTCGCACAGTGACCATGAATAGAGGAGATTAGCATGTGAAAAGCAGAGCAAAACTCCCTTGTTTAACAGCTAAAGAACAATTTAATTGGGCTAGAACTGGGAAATTGCTTGATTAGAGGCCACAATTTGCAGGCATCACAAACAGCACACCTCAGTTCAGACCTTGCCTAAGCTGTCAATAACAAAAACACAGTTTATCAGTGCTAACAGAAAGCAGTTCCTATAGCCAGTGGTCGAATTATAAAAAAATTTCAAGGGGGTCAAGCATTTATTTGGGAAAAGAAACTCAAATAAAAGTAACTCTTTATTAAAATGGACAGTTCCAGTCAGTTCTGGCAATACAGAGATGACACAAATTGGAGTGGACAAAAGATTGGGAAGGGTCCCCAAACCGGGACTTGATAATGCTAATGATAATATGGGGCAGCACATATGTCAGTGCCCTGCCTCTGAGGCTATCAGCTTGGCATTAGCAGAATAGTAAATATGAATATATACATTACAATATATGAATAAAATATTAAAAATGGTTTACAGAGTAAATGTTTTATTATAGCAGTAAGCCGTGTGAAATTGTGTTTTCAGAACAGAATTTTAAACAGTTTTGGAGAGTTTTACTCCGCTCTCATCAAACATAACAACACACCTCAGCTGTTCTAAATTCACTGCTAAACACAGCTTCAATGAGCTTATTGCTTTAATAAATGAGTTTCAAATAACCATTTCTGAGTTCCACCCTTTTCAGTGCTCCAAAGCTTTTACAGTGGACAGTAAAGATGAAAAGAACAGGGTGATCATTTCTGAGTGGAACACAATAAAGCATACAATATTTTTTTAAACACTGATCAAATAAGTATTATACCTTCAGTTCT
>JAZGTK010016488.1:0-12709 GCA_036877625.1 Ambastaia sidthimunki
ATGTTACTGAATAAATATGTTTTTACTACCTATTATAATAATTTTTTTTATATTTGTGTCAATAATTGTGGTTGTGGGCTTATTTGGAACACATATGGGCTTACTTTGGTACCAATTAAGCCCATGCCAGACTTTTGACTTTATTCATAGAATTTCTTTAATTTGTTTTATAAAATATGCATAACTAAATGAATATACTTTCAGATGAGAGATTAATCCTTCATTTTAACAAATAATCATGTTTATAAACCATCTTAGTATCTATGAAAAATATGTGAACTTAGATTTTGGTGGGCTTAATGGGTACACTACCCTAAACTGTTTTGTGCTTGCTCTGATTTTTGTTTTGTTTTAAGCCAAAAAAAGGTTTATGAATTAAAAACATGTTCTTTATGTTCTCTGTAAAGCACCATTTGTAATGGTGCTTTACAAATGCAAGACTGACAAACTCAGTTGTGAAATGTGTCATTGTGTACTGAAGGTAAGTTATTCACTTATGATGAGTGATATAGAATTAGAACATACGTTATTTAACATTTTTGTAAAATGTGTTTGGTAATTTTGTCTGCAACAATGTAATGTCTATAAATAATATATATAAACTATTATGCAAGCATTAATAGCATTAACAAAGCATAGTTAGCTAGTTTTAGACAGACAACTGTCTGTGACATAAAGAGTCTTGGATATTTTTACTGTCTTGACTTTCCAATGGTTAAAATTCTGCAACAACAGAATCGTAGACATAAATTGTTAATATTTAATTCAAATGTATAATTATTGACATTCCACAAAATTGCGAAAACAAAATGTGTACCCTTTCTACAACATGGTGGTGGACAAACAACATGTTCTGAAGACCCTGCTTTCACTGACACTTTGAAATAGAAAGAATCTTCTGTTCATGTAAATGCCAAAGTTTCTCTGGGCAACACTGAGGAGCCTGTGCTGACTGAAAAAGACAAAGTGACAGTGTTACTGACATTTATTAAGGGATTATGGGAACATCCTGTGTCTGTCTGTTTCAATTTTCCTGTTTTTAGGGACCTTTTCCACTTTTTTTAATTGTTTACCTTTGATATCTTGTCTCATGTTGCATGTTCTGCAGTTCTTTCCTTTTCTTTAGTCTGTTAATTTCTTTAATCTTGATCTTTCTTTGTGTTCTCTGTTGTCCATTTTCTTCCTATTCCTCAAGCCTCTGAGATAATATACATTGGACCAGTGAAAGGTAAGACTGACTGTTTTTCTGTCTTCTGCACTGCTTCCTTTACCTCCCCACAGCAAAGCTGGAGCAGTCACCTGACCACTGCTGATGTTCTGGTCACATGACTGCCTGCTTCATCCAGACCCTCAGCTGACCAGGGTCATGAGATGAGCTTTGACCAGACACAATTTGGAAAGCTCTTTCCCTTACCAACAGCCTGTCCACAGATCTGCTTGTTCAGCTTTCTTGCTTTGTCCTAAAATCCAGATAAAACTCCAGGTATAAGAATGAGAGGTCAGATTAGGCAGGACTAACATTACTTGGACTAGCGTAGATTGATTATCCATTGTTAAGTCTGATGTCATGCACCACCACTTCTGAGTCCAAACGCTTGATCAGATGCCATAAGTGACCAACAAACAACACTACTTTACACTAACAATGTGGAATAAAACTACTGATAAATCATGATCCTAGCCTTTATCTCCGTACCAAAATCCCAGATGGCCCGACAGTGAAGATTTTGGTGTCTGGGATGCTGCAAGCCCAGAGATGGTAATGTACACTGTGAGTTTATAAAAGCTTAGCTTAAATATGTGAAATGAATTAAAAGTGCTTATAAACGGCTGTTGAGATAGTAATCTTACTTGAAATGAGTAGAGGCTTGGACCTGGGAACATAATTCTTTATATCACGACTTAACAAACGGATACTGTAGGAATTACTTTACTCTTCAGTCTCCTTATCTCATTGGAGCATTTATTCATATTTGTTCACACTTAAGGCCCTAATATACTTTGGGTAAAATCAAAGAAGGAACTAGATCGAAATGAAAGTAAAGAAAAGCATCAGTGTGATGTGTCTTTCTAGCAGTTCGGTTATTTGAAGGTTCTCAGCTAATTCGTAGAGTGGTGTAAACATCCAAGTGCTTCAATGGATAAGTCTCCTTAGAAAACCCTTCAGTGACCTTCCCTTGAGTTTCCTCCCCCATGGGTCTTCCTGCCCTCTCTCATTTCCCATGACCTCCGGCAAGCCACACGCACTTCCTCTCCCTCGGCACCACTGTGGCCTCACACTGCCACATAAAACTGTTTCTGTGTTCTTACTCACTCTGATTGGTCACTTGTGTGGTTACAGAAGAATGTTTTTGAGCCTTAATCTTAAAACACATGGAATACTAACATAGTAAATGCCCAGTGCTATTATTGGGTAACAGCATTAAACTGTGACTTGTTTACAAAGGAATTCAGAGTAAAATGCAAACAAGGGGACAGAGTCTTAATATTGTGATATGGAACTATATACACATTTACATACACTTTTATGCATTTGGCAGACGCTTTGGATAAAAGTGACTTACAGTACATTCAAGTTATACGTTTTATTAGTACATGTGCTCCCTGAGAATCGAACCCACAACCCTTTGTACTGCTAACACAATGCTCTACGGACTGTGGTACAAGAACACATAGTTTTCATATATGTGGCTCCCCACCATCTGGTCTGGATAAGGTCTGGATCCAGCTGACTACAGGACCTTGAAGAAATAAAAGATAGACAGAATTAGAATTCGAGTAGAAAGAGTACATCTGTTCTTTAGGGAAGTGTCCCCGGTTCCGGTTTACCTAACATATGTAGCCAACAATCCCTTAAGAATTCTGTCTGCTGCATTTTGGACGAGCTGGAATTTTTGTACCAAACCTGCAGGGCAACCACCCAGTAAAGCATCACAGTAATCTAGTCTTGATGTTATGAATGCATTCATTAACTTTATGTTGTTTGACACAGAGACAGCATGTGTCATAGTTTTATATTTTTAAAATATAAAAAACACAGTTTTACAAACATCAGAAATATCAGATAGAACACACAGATTCTTGGCTGATGAGAAAGGCTTTATAGAGCATCCATCAAGAGTTAGACAGTATTCTAGGTTGTTTTGGGGAAGATTTTGGTCCAATAATAAAACTTCTGGTTTTTCAGAATTTAGTAGGATGTTGTTAGTCATCAATTTGGTGAATATGCATCTCATCAGGCCTCAAAGAAATGTACAATTGAGTATGGTAAGCATAGCAGCAAAAACTAACTCCATGTCTCTTTATAGAGCATGATTGCTCTTTATGTCTCTTAATAAGGTGCTATATACAGGGTAAAAGGCAGAGGCCCAAAAACTGAGCCCTGCAACTCTCCGAAGTGAACTCATGATCGATATGACACCTTTTTACTCACAGCAACAAATTGGACATAAACCATGCCAGTGTTCCATTCAATTTATGACAACATAGTTTTAAAGCCTATTTGAATGAATGCTGTGGTCAGTAGTGTCAAAGGCTGTGCTAAGGTTGAGTAACACTGAAAAGAGAGATGCAACCACAGTCATCTGACAGGAGGAAATCTTTTGGCCCTATGATAAGAACAATGTATGTACTATGATATGGTCTAAATCTAGGAAATCCTTGCAGATAGCATGTTAAAATAAGCAACAATTAGGACTTTATCTGTGGCCAATACTACTTCTGATAGAAAGTCAGCAAATTCTTTGATTAAGTATGTGTGGTGCTCTGGTGGCCTGTATAAATGCCAGTTTTCAGTAGAAATGCCAACGTCAAATTATCTTAGTATATACACTAGATAAAGTTATATTAAGCATGATTACTTTAAAAGAATTGTATCTAATATCCGACCTCTGGGTAGCTTTAAAAATATTCCCATAAAGCGCAGCAACACCTCCCCCTTTGCCCTTTGGATGAGGCTCATGTTTATAACCGTAATCTTGGGGCATAGACTTGTTATGTAATTATCTCATTTTAGCCGTGTTTATGTCAATTTATGATCTGTGATTATATCATTAACAAAAGGTGCTTTTGTAGAGAGAAATCTAATAATCAGCAAACCAAGCCTTATTAATTGTTTGTATGTATTATGTATCTTTATATTTGTTTAACATTAAGTTACCATTAAATTGTTTACAGAGTGTTTTGTATTTTTGGGGGGGACAGGTACAGTCTCTATATTATGATATTTAGGTGATTGTATGTGTTGTAATTATGTGTCTTCTGTGACGGCTAGAAGTCGGTTGGTTAAGCCATTCTGTCTGCTTCCTGACCTGGGCCCCTGTTAGTCAAGTATTTGTATTAAGAGCAAGACAATGTACCAGATTTCTAGAGGAGCACCACCCAAGGTTTGTTTTTCAACTGGTCAGGTCTACCCCAAAAACTTCCAGTTCTATGAAACCTATTATTCTGTGGATACCACTCAGACATCCAGTCATTACAGTGTCACTAGCACATTGTACTAGCAAGTTCACACTCCTTTTTAATATTATCTTTAGTGAAGTGCTGAGATTGTGTGAATGCTGAGATCCACCTCCAGGCTTTTCATGCCGCTGGTACTGCTGGCTGCTGTTTTATGCTCTTCCAGAGTTGGGCTGTATGAGTGTGCATCTGCATGCTGTCTTGATCAAAGGTGTGCAGTCATGTGACTGTTTGTGTAAACAACATTGAATCCTGCTGATTTTTACTCATTGGTGGTTTGTAGTTATATTGTCTGTCTAGGGCTGGGTGGTATGAACAAACACAATTTTGGACACTTTTTTACATTTGTACAGTTTCCAGCATTCTACCACTCAGCCCTGTGTCAGATTTTCTATGGAGTTAGGTGGTGGCTGTGTTAGGAGTTCACTGATGGACATGTTTAATTTCAGGAAGTATTTACTCAAGTCCTGGAATTTACAGCAAGACCATGACCCCTACTTATGACTCCAGGGATGGCAGTCCTCTGTCTTCCACGTCAGCATGGTTTGGAGACAGCCCGCTGTCAGAGGGCAATCCCAGCATCCTCGCTGTCAGCCAGCCCATCACCTCACCTGACATTGTGGTAAAACTCTACAAACCACAATCGCTGTTGGACAAGGCCAAGATCAACCAGGGGTAAGTGTAAGACTGACTCTCTGTGTGCTTATTGTTCAGCACACAGCTTATAACGGGCCGTATTTTGTTCACTGCTTGTATTTGTGAAGGTGGCTGGACTCCTCCAGATCTCTGATGGAGCAGGACGTGAAAGAGAATGAGGTTCTTTTACTGCGGTTCAAGTATCACAGCTTCTTTGACCTCAATCCTAAGGTCAGTGGTTATCATAATCCTGTCATGACCATTACAGTATGCTATAAATAAAACAACACCAAATGTGAGCATAAATAAATGAGGTGAAATACAAACAGGGATTGTCACCTATTGAAGTTTAAGGATCTGAAGAGCTTTTAGCTTGAATCAGTTGTTGGTGATTAATGAAGTGTGACATTGTAGAAAGAAAATGACATTTTGCTGGAAGTAGTAAAAAAAAAAAACTTATCACAGATGACACACTGAAACGTGAAAATGATTAATTTAGTTTTCCTCCCCAAGTGTCTCTTTACAACTTTGTTTGCTAAAACACATTAAGGCATTAATGTTCATTTTAAGGAACATAATTATTCTTACAAAATAAATAATTAATATAATTATTTTTTTTTTTTATAATTTCGGCATAAAATAATTCTGACTTCTGTGCTGTATATTTCAAGTGTTCTAAAAGCACAGGAATTGGTTTGGTGACAAAGAAAAAAAGAAATATTTGTGAAAGTCCTGACCTGTACCCTGTCCATGCACATTCTCCAGGCAGAAACTGCATTGGCAGGATGTAAGCAGTAACCACTGGCATATATCAATGAGGTCCACAGCACAAGATCAGTGGAGAGTAGACGCAAACTTGCTCATGTGTTTTTTGTCAAACACAGTCAGCACAGCCACACTTCCGCTGAGTGCTGCAGTTAAGCATGATATCCTTTTTTGTCAGTCAATACTCTTTTTGACCCCTGCAGTATGATGCCATCAGAGTGAACCAGCTGTACGAGCAGGCGAAGTGGGCCATCCTGCTGGAGGAGATTGAATGCACTGAGGAGGAGATGATGATGTTTGCTGCTCTGCAGGTGTGTCCCCTGAACCTATGGAGTACCTTTGTGTTCTTAGAAACTATTATCAAAGATTATAGATTATTTAACAAGATGTCTCACTTCTATTACTATAAATGGGGGAAAGTGCCATGCTCAATATGGCCACTGTAGCGAAAGAATTCCTGCCTCCTAATAGAAAGAGCTGATCGAGAGTGTTGTGAACAGAGCTGTGTATGCTAAACTTAGCTGAAGCAACTTAGTCCTTGCACTCAAACAGGTCTGTAAAAATAGGGCATAGTGTACTGTATTAATATAAAGCAATGTTTCATATAGATTTTTCATACAAGTTTTTAATGCATGCAGGGAGTGTGGCCTCAGTTGCCTTGCAGTAAGCAGTGTGCTGTGACTGGGGAATGCGCAGGGTAGAAATTCAGTTAAATTTGCTTTAAATCTGATTGTTTCAACCATATTTGTGCTGCAAGATGCATTTTTCCAGTTAATTTCCATATATTCCCATTAATACCCATATAATTACTGTTAATTCCCACGGAAAGTTTCCAACTTTGAAAGTTTTTTTGAAGAATTTTGCAACCCTACTGTCTTTAGTGCTTAAATTCACCTCAACTGGATTTTACAAGATTTGTTTAATTAAAGTTGCTATAAAGCATTTTTAACTTTGTATTTTGTTTATATGTTAAAGTGATCAGTTAGGTTACCTGAAACTACTACACTTGCCAGGAGATTTTGAGACCTTGAGTGATGAACCTATCAAGTATATGATGTGTATGATGAAGGATCAAATATATCTTGTGTTTTTATGTTCATATCTTTAGGTTTTATGTAGTAATTCCTAATGGTTATTTGTGTGTTGTATTGTGACATTAACATTATGGTAACTTCTGTGATGTCCTGATAACGTGAACACAGATATGTAATGTGAACACTGTGGACCGCAGAGTAAGTTGATTCTTTCTTTTTTTCTTGTGCAATTTCTTCCTTTTTAATTAGCATTAAGCAGTTTTACCGCTTTCAGATATCGTCTTTATTTGATGGCACTGTCTCGTAGGATTGTTGTGGAAGCCAGAGCTGACAGCTTCACTCAGGTCCTCTCAGCATTAATGAATTGAATGGGCTCTGTGCCTGCAGTTGGGTTCAGCTTTCTGCCACACATTGGCGTTTGGCCTCCAGTGCTGCGTTTGTTTTTACTGCTATTTTAGACACACAGAAATGTTGAGTGACTTCAGGACGCCTCACTGTCTTCACACTGTGTATATATAGAGTTGAGTGCCTGTCGGAGGGGGTGGGAGTACAGGACCACCCAGCGCTTCTGCAGCAGCCTATAGGTGTTGATTTCTCAGGCTGGGCTTGTGGTGTTGTGTTTCTCTTTATGTACAGTGTTTAAATAAGTCTGTGAAGGTGGGTAGAAGAGCTAGTCAATGTCAGACATCAGCAGCTCTAGAATTAACTCTCAGCCCTGTGAGTTTCTCAGAGTTTTAAAGAGCATTCGGTCAGAATCACAGAGATCTTCCACTATTCTGAACCTGCAGCTGTCATCATCATACACGTCTCTGTATTCCTAAAAGCCAGCTGTTCACTCCAGCACTGAGGGAATCGTTGAATGAATATCATTTGACAGCACATTTTAATTAGTGGTTTTGAGTCACGGGTATTAGCAGAGACATTAAGCAATGATAAAGATATACATCCAGTATAGCAACTATTTCTTTCTAATGACTCAGTGAAAGCATTATATAATAAAACTGGAGCACTAACACATAACTTTTGTGGGAACTGTGTGAGTAATAATCCTGTGCTGTAAAAGCAGTGTGCATGAGTGTAGATTTCAACCTTTAATGAAGTTTTCTGTAGCACACCTGAGCAGAAGAAAGTCTGCAACACAGACTGATGTGTGTGTCTTCATTCTCAGTATCACATCAACAAACTGTCCATCATGTCCTCTGAGAACCACATGAACAACAGTGAGAAGGAGGTGGATGAGGTGGACGCTGCTCTGTCAGACCTGGAGATCACTCTGGAGGGAGGAAAGACATCCAGCACGCTGGTACCGTCACACTCATTCGCTACACGAGAGTTTGAGCAGAAGGCTTTGCTTCATTCCTCTGGGTTGTCAAAGTCAACCTGTTAGCAAACGTGATTGAATCTATTCAACTCTGATCACATTCATTTAACAGTTTCCGTATGTTCTTTGTGTTTTACAAAAATGTGGATTGGAAGTGATTTGAACTGATCTAGAACAGCACACACACACACAACAGCTATACATCCATGAAGAAATTCATTTCTATGTAAAATCATAAACAATAAATGAATACACTATGTTGCCGCTTGTATCCTGAGATTTGATTATCATTGAGGCTCAGCAAGTGAATTATCACCCATGAGTGAAATACCATCATTCATAGAAATGTGATTGTGAACCACATCTTTATACATGTATGATTTCACCCTGAAGTATTTTATTTTTGAGTGTAATTTACACTAACCTAATAACACATAGACTGTTAATGTACTTACTTTAAAATTAACATATTAAACACAAAAATATATGAGATTAATTAAATATGTAAACATTTGACAGCTGTAATGAATTTTGACATGGAGGATTTTGACAGTGATTCATGTTGTGTTGTTCTCAGGGTGACATCACTTCTATTCCTGAACTTGCCGACTATGTGAAAGTCTTCAAGTGAGTTCAATACTGACTAATTCAATCTTGTAATTGAAGTGGGTTACTAGGGTGTCTTGGGCGGTTGTTAATTGCTATGTGCTAAGTGATTGCTTTTATTGTTCTCAGATTTCTGTTTTTATCGGTTCATACCAGTGGCAGTATTTTGAAAACAGGATGGGCAGATGCCGATATAATGCTTAAATATATGTCAAAATAGCTAGAAGAATTCACACAATGATTTTTTACATAGTAGCTTCTTTAGTACTTCAGTTTAGTCATCCAATTTAAATAAATGTATTATATTTAAAATTATATATATTTATATATATTAAATATATATTTACATTTATTTATTTAAATAAATTAAAATAATAAAATGTGTTTTTTTGTAGCATTTAGCATTTAACCTTTGTTAATGCTAGTTTACACAATACAATTATTATTTGCCTGTTCTCCTGTGCATTAACAAATGTTAACAGCTACAACCTTGCATTTTAAAATGTATTAGTAAATATAGATGTTAACTAATATTTACTAATAAGATGTTAATATTTATAAATGCCGTAGAAATGTTGTTGTTAGCTAACTAATGTTAAAAATGGAACCTAATTTTAAAGTGTTCCTAAATACAATATATTTTCAGTTTGCAAGCTTCACGTTTGACTTAAGTTTGAAGGCATGAGCATCATGTAGGTTAATGTTATCAGTCACATTTGCTACCTGTTGCTCTTTGAAAACTTTGACGGGTCAGGATGTCTTTCGGCGAGATGCTTTGCTAAGTTGGTCATGTTGGCTGCCTTGATCTACATTAATTTTTAAACAACTTCAACAGACAGGTTTTGTGTGCTTGCCCTAACAGTCTGCTAACACAATAATGCTGCTTTGTACATCTGATTTGTTGACAAGCTGTGGACTGATGGCACAAGCTTATATTTGCTGCCATGACTCTAGTTTCATCACGTTTAAAGCTGCAGTGTGTATGAAAGGAAAGAAAGTTTGACACACCCAGTGTGACTGCAGGGAGCACAACACACACACACACACACACACACATCGACACAAAACAGAAAATACATCTTTTTTTAAAACACTGTCATTCTTAAATTATTGGTACTAATTAAATAAGTACGATACTGTTTGTAAGTCACTTGTTTTTTGATTTGTTTGGAGGGCAATCACATTTTTTTTCTAAAAATGTTCTATATTTTTAAGTTAAGGAGCAAAATTAAAAGTATGACTAGAGTGACTATATCTGAAAGCTGTGCTTTTATAAATAAATGTTATAAATGTTGTACTTTTGTAATAGTTTTTTGATGGCATAGCTATGAATGGTAATGACAGGACACAAATAGATCACATACAAACACTCCCATCACATAGCCAGTACAACAAAGATTGCTCAGATCCCACTCCAATATTACATTTCTGTGTAGTACACCTGTCATGCCTTCATTATAGTAGTAGAATAGATAACACTTAGTATATTTGTGATATTGTTACAGTTTTTGTCTTTATTAACTGCATTAATGCATTTAAATGTATTAAATGTACAATTAAATGTATTCATTACCAATATGTCTAGCCTCACTTGTAAACTTGTATAAAAGACAAACTGAAAAATAATATTTCCAAAACCCCTTTTAATTTCAACTCCTTCCTTGTTTTTAAATTGTAATGTGCATTTATGTGTAAAAGTTTCAGCTTCATTAAAACAATATTTGAAGTTCATTTCGTGTTACACCTATAGCTAGTCACAGCGGAGCTGAATCTTTCCTCACATGCTGTGATCACATGCTCATGATTTCAGCAGTCAGCACTCTGTACCGTAAACAGCAACAACATTAACCAACATTTCTACTAAATATGATAGAATACTAAAATATTTCAGACACAAAACATTGAGGCTGGATTCAAATCGTTCTTCTTTCAATGTTCTCATATCTGTGTTAAGCAGCCTCGCTTGGTGTGTAAAATCAAAATGTTCACTGTCTTGTACTTTTAAAATCCTGTAGATGACATCATTGCCTCTTCCATAGCACAAACAACCCACTGCAAAAAAAGTAACAAACTTGAAATGTGGTGGAGTGAAAATGCATATATTGATTTACAAATGTAGTGGTGTAAGAACTAAAAATAGTGTATATACACTAGCAGTCACGGTTTCTTACAGAATGACCGGATCAAACTAATTCTACACACTGTGATTTTTCTACATGCTTCTTATACATTATTTGAAATCACTGAAAGCTGTGAATTGTGGATTCGTCTTCCTTGTCTACCTGTTAGCATTTTTTCCTGCATGTGGTTTGCATAGTTGAGTTCTTTTCCTTTAAACTTCTGCTTTATACTGTAGACCAAAGAAACTCACTCTGAAAGGATACAAGCAGTACTGGTGCACGTTCAAGGACATCACGGTCTCCTGCTACAAGAGTCGTGAGGAGGCTCACGGCACTCCAGCGCAGCAGATGAACCTCAGAGGTGACCCTGAGAACTGTCCCCTCATGACCATATGCTGGAACCCTGCTGTACCTCATACACACTGCATCTCATGTTGTTTCTCTGCAGGCTGTGAAGTCACACCAGATGTGAACATCTCTGGGCAGAAATTCAACATCAAGTTGCTAATTCCTGTAGCGGACGGTATGAACGAGATTTGGCTGCGATGTGACACGGTGAGTGAGAACCGAAACTCTCTTTCACAACGGTACTGTTCTTGATCTGCAGGTGTTCAAATTTAATCATCAGTTAGAATCTTTTTTTTTTTACTGTTTTTGTTCACACCAGTTTTGATAACTATACAGATAACTATATTAGCATCCACATGCCAAACCCTTTAAATTCAAGTAGATTTAATTAGCTGTCAGTGTTTTATCGTTCACCCGCTGGAAAAGAAATCTCTGACAGTGATCGCAAAAATATTGTATCTTTATAGTTATATTTGTAGTGTGGACCATTCTCTTATGGTCATTCTGTCTTATGCCATTCTCCTACATTTAAAATTATTTTTAAAAATGTATGTTTATAGTTATTGTTATCATCTGTAGTGTGAACGCTGCTTTAGACGAGTCTTTGTCACTCTAGAAAAGTTTGATTGAAAACTATACCACTAGAGTTAAGACGACTTATTAGAATATAATGAGTGATGTCTACTTCAGCTGCGTGTGACAGTCAACATATAATACGCGCAGATATACTAAAAACTGGAACAATCTACAAAACAGAGTTTGTTCGTAAAGCAGCTGAGGGCTGAATTGACTGCAGAAGTTTAACCAAGTAGGTCTAGATCAAACTAAGCTGAAACTTGACCATCGCTCTGAGGTGGAACACTGCCAGACGCCACAGCCCCTGCACCTCACCTGCACAGCATTATTGGCTGGGGCTGCACACCTACTGATCAAAGGTTGCCTCCCAGAAACATCCTAATCACCTCAAAACAATTACATATAAAAGGACAGTGTTTCTGTGGACACAAACTTCTAGTGCATCATAAGACATGATGTCATGTTTTTGTTTGCCTAATACTTTTGTTTGCATAAATACTTTTCTTTACACGTTATTATTATTTCTAGTACACGTTATTATTGGTGTTACCCTCAACACTGTGTTCCTGTCCGTTAGGAGAAGCAGTATGCTCAGTGGATGGCTGCATGTCGTCTGGCCTCCAAAGGGAAGACTATGGCTGACAGTTCTTACAACCTAGAGGTGCAGAACATCTTGTCCTTCCTAAAGATGCAGCACCTTAACCCTGATCCTCAGATCATAGAGCCCATCACCACCGACATCAATCCTGAGTGCCTGGTGTCACCACGCTGTCTGAAGAAGTTCAAGAACAAGCAGGTACATCACAACATCAGGAATCAGTGGGTGAAAGGGAATTAGGTGGATA
>JAZGTK010016489.1:0-12708 GCA_036877625.1 Ambastaia sidthimunki
GTCAGTAAAGCCTTTCTGACAGACTTAATGTTTATAAAAAAGGATGTTTTGCTTGCTTTGAAACAGTGTGTATTATGAAATTTCTATACAAATAAGTAAAACAAAAACACTTACCTTGGCCCCTTTAACACCACTGCAATCACATCCACCACACGAAGACCCTGTGCATCCTCCCTGCAAACAGACAAAACAGACAAACCTATAGTTAATATTTAAAAAATCAACAGCACCACGCTGAACCACCAGGAGGCACTACACACATAACAATGTCACCAGAAACAGCTCTGTGGAGGAGATGCCGTTGATGAACCAGGACTGAATGAAATACAGAATAGATTTTTATAGACAAGTGCTGTTAGCATAAACACAGCTGGAGGAGCTGAACGTGAAAATTGTGTGCATAATGGATCTTTGTCACGGTATGACACAAAAATTGTTTTGTCAGCTAAATTATCAATAAAGTTTTACGATCCTAATTTCCAATCCTACTTATAATTTGCATCAAATTAAATGTAGTGTCTCTCTCTCTCTCTCTCTCTCTCTCTCTCTCTTTCTTTCTCTATTATATACAATATGACAATATTATTTTAGTCATCAAATCCAATTGAATGAGGGGGGTTCCAAGGATCTTTACTGATTTGTATACAATACATTTAGAAACAGACAAAGTTATTAATTTCCTTAGTGTATGTATCTTTGCAACTGTCTCCCGAATCTTCAATGCTGGTTCTAATGTGATGTGTTTGACAACTTTCTGTTAATCTTTATACTGCTGTTTAAAAGCCATATCACACTCACAATCATGCTGTTATGTGCTGTGATGGCTGTGATTACTTGTGTGCTGATATACGCCCATATATGATATATTGCTTTAACATGTATACACACGTACACACATGTATGTTACCATGAAGATAAAACAGCTAGCTGGCATGCATACAGACTGTTTGGTCTTTACAACTCTATCTGTACTGCAAGATGTTAGATATCATATAGAGGGCCTTATTTTTAACAGGGACATCACCAGGCAAAGAATTTAGCAGACCTGTTGTAGTGTTAAGACCCAAATTAAAGGCTCTCCAAACTAGATATCACAGCATGGACAGCTGCATGCATGATACCGGACCCTGGGAACTGTTTCTCCATCCATGAATTCCTTTATCACTCCATGTCCAGTTGTTCTGTCGCTCACGTGTGAGGCAACAAGCCAGATATCCACAGCCAGAGCACATCTGCAGCGGCCCTGGCAAACACTTGCACCAGATGCTGCGGTCTGGCCTGTGACCGTGCTGCCCCCACCCGTGAGCCCCCTAATGTTCTAATCTGAATCAGTGTGTGGGTGCTGAGGACCATGAGAATCACTCATTTGGGTCTCAAATATCACCTCTAGCGTGACCCATTCTGGCGATTTCTACAAAAGCTTTCTACCCCTGGGGTATAAACGCTGTATGTGAACAGACCGAGCTCTGGCTATAACATTAGATCCAGCATCCCTAATGCAATCTCAGTGCCAATGAGAGACATTCTTTTAGTAGTTCACAAACAAGCTAGTCTCCCTTCCTGCAAGGGAACTGAACGTGATGTAAGTAAAATGCCCGTGCGCTCCATCACAGCCCTGTTTTTTCATCTAGCGTAGTGCTGGCCTTTTTCTTAACAACTTTTCCATTTCAATAGTCAGTCAGCAAGAAAAGTAGGTCATTTTAATGCTTGTGCTTTTAATAAGGTGGGCCTGTCTCTCCTTAAAGTGGATGGCCTGCTCAACTATATCCAACAATTCAAATCATACTGTACAGCAAAGCCATTATTGTGACATGAACGTTATTGTGAATTGATATGCTAGTTTTCTCATTTTCGTTGGATATTTGTTTAATTGTAATGATCAAATCCTAAACCTTAAGGCTTCCCTGTTACCAAAGCTATTGTAAAGACAAATAAATTAGTAAATAAATATAATTTATTTATTTACTACCTTTAATTTTGTTGCTTTTTAACTAGTCCCAGCTGATCTTAATATAGACAATACTGGCAACACTGTTCCCCTTTCTGGCACAATATTTATTACAAAACTACTAGTATTTATTAACACAATGCCAAAATTAACCACAAGAGTTTCTAGAGTCTAAAACTTCCTGTTTGTGGAAAGACTATTATGGCCCTCGAGTCTTGAAAAAGGATTATAAAGATTTATATCTCTCTCTCCTCTAATTCCCTCTATTATCTCTTTGCTGCTCCGTCCTGTTAGACACAACCATGAGATCTTTGAAGGCCAAAGTCAGATCTGCTGAGCATCAGACATTCCTGTTTTTCTATCGCATGACTGGGGTCAGGTCCCGCCCCTACGACAACGTCACGCATGAGTAGCTCGATCTTCACCACGTGTATATATTGCTTTATCGATCGAGTGTGTTTTAGCGCTCGGAGATCCTGCGATGGCTATTGCCCAACTTCAGACTACAGCATGCTAATCTGCTATTGAATCAAAACAGCAAGGAACTGCTTTGAAATGTGTATTTTGTTTTTGCTTCCTAGGTCAGTCTAGCATCCTGGCAAACCCAAACACGATATGAGCAGAAAAATAGCAAAAGCAGACAAGAGCGATGATAAAACGCTTAACACATTGGTTTTATAGTGCTAAAATGTCTTAGCTTTTAAAGAGAGATGGTTAGAAGGTGTTATCTGGAGATTTTGTGTGGGCTATCAAGAGTGTGAATGCTAACATGGGTATATAGATACATAAATGGTCTTTTTGCTGGTTTTGTCTGATGTATCTCTGAAGTGCTCTTGGAGCAAACAGCCCGTGACAGTGTGAAAAAAAGAAACGGGCAGAAAAACAGACAGAAAGACATAACATGTTCTCACCTTTGCCTTTGTGCTGGTTTACAGCTGAATAAGTGGGATATTCGACACTTGGTGTGAGTAGAAGGTTGATTTTTAAACCCTTAATGTAGTTTATTTGGTTATTGGGGTAGTTGTTTATATCCACTTGTTTTGGATGGAACTGTAGGATATTTGTTGCAAGCTTTAAGAGTTTGTTTTATAAACACTCATTTATTAGCTATGATTTTGTGTGTGTTGGTATGTACAAGGCCTCTAGATTTAAAGACATTCTATGGTTAAGTGTTTATTTTAAAATCAGTTTGATCTTACAGAGATAAGGGTGAAGGTTGGAGGGTACAAACACAGTTAACATGTACAGGGTGTTTTAGGAGGGAACATTTTGAGGCCACTTAAAAGCTGCACCCTGTTTTTTTAATTTAATGAGTGCAGATAGCAAAAGAAGGGAGTGTTAAATAGTGAGAAAGATTGTAAAATTGGGCCCCTAAATCCCTGAGGTACAAACAGTTTGGGTGGATTCTGTCAGTTTGGCTTCCTTCCATGTGTATTTCAGCACTGAGAAGCCAGTACAGACTCTTTAACTTAAACAGTGTGGAAGACAAATGTAATGTGTAATGTATGTGAGAAGACAGATAGAAACAGCATGTGTCATGTCATTTTTCTCACTGACAGTATACGGCATTGAAAAGAGAAGAATTATATCAACTGTCCAATAAAACTAACAGTTGTTGTATAAGAAAAATCACGTTACATGCATTACGCAACAGAGGGAATATGTCTTATAAACCAGCAACTGGTCAGTTTCAGCCTGATCTCACAGGAAAACAGAACTATTTTACGAGGTGATATCGTATGAATGTGTTAGATGTTAATTGTGCAAATCATACAATTATTCTAAAAAGCAAGTATGTCCACCCTAAACATACAGCTGAGATTGTATGAATACATATAAATTAGCCACCAACTCACTACAATGTAAAATAGTTACGCATTGCCATGAGATTGTGTTGTCAGTTTAGGTGTGCTCTCAGAATGCTATGAGAAATCTAATTCAATCTTCAGCTCCAGCTCATATAGTGCATAAAAAGATTATTCACAGGGTGTCCCTGTAGCTCAACTGGTAGAGCATTGTGTTAGCAGCGCAAAGGTTGTGGGTTCGATCCCAGGGAATACCAGTACTGATAAAAATGTATATCTTGAATTCACTGTAAGTCGCTTTGGATAAAAGTTTCTGCCAAATGAATAAATGTAAATGTAAACCACAGAAACACTAAGGGTTTAGTCAGGAGCCAACAAGTGGTTCTTTGTAAACAATTTATCCTCAGGTTACTTCTTATTTGTTGCTTGTATCTGTTGCCATAAGCCTGAGCAGAAGTATGAACATTTTTCACATGGATCCAGCTCTGACTTCAAACACTTTCTTATATTCACTGCATGCTGCCTGTCCAGTTATATCCATGTATCTGACATAAACTTTCTCTAAACCCACTGAAATGTATTTTCTATGTCTTTCTAAATTAAGATCTTTGGTTTATTAATCACACAGTACAGAAAGAGCAGGCGATTCAAGATTCAAATTATATATGTACATTTTCTGAAAAATAAATGTGAGTGGTCGTGGCAAAACCCAGGCCAGAATATTTTAGCTATGTTAACATGTTTTAACGTTATGTTAACATACTTGTGCCATACAAATACTGTATGCTGTTACTGTAACTCATGAAGTACATACAATGTGTCATTTTCAGAGCTAAAACACACTGATGTTGTTTTAAACCCCTATGTTATTATTCTGCAGAACCCGATATTCAAGACTTCTGAAGACTGTGGTTTTGTGTTATAAACTGACTGAAATTGTTATTTACTTGAAAATCTTGCCATCTGCTGTGTTGTGGCTCTAAAATAAAATCATCATGAAAACATTGGTTCTCATATGTCCTATGACCAAATGTCATTGATGTATAACATATAGAACGTCTTCACATGTCATGGTGGCCAGACAATGGCAGATGGCAGGAATGCTCAGGAAACACTCAACACTCAAGTTCAGGATTACACAAAACACTACTGTGTGGGAAAATTGCTCTGAGAACCTTCTGAAATGCACAAGATGACAGTTTTGTAGACCATGCAAGAGCATTAGTCTCCCAGTCACAGAATTACTTCCTGTATTTAGACATGTGAGGGAACTTTCTTTTAAGCCTCTTAAAGATTGCCTGATTACTTTGGTGGCTTATCTTGTGGGGTGTTTATCTAAAAAGAATCAGAGTATTGTTGTTTTTGTTTTCTAAAATACTAAAACAAAAGCTTTCCTGTTGGTGTCCTGCCAAATGCAACATTCAGTGTCTCTCGCTGCTCATATCTGTAAAACTCTGGGTGGCTTCCTTCCTTTGTCGACAGAAATGCACGGTGGATAACATTGCGATATATGTGTTAACTCCTCATGTTCACTCTTGATGTGTTTAATAACTTCACGTTTCATGTTGAAATATCTAGCTGTGAGTTTAAACATGTTGGTCTGTTTCTAGCTGGTTTAGGCTGGTCAGTAGCTAGCATTGGCTGGTTGACTATCTTGGACCAGCAAAAAAACAGCCACCAGCTGGTCATACCAGCTTACAATTGTTAACGTGATCGTTAGAACATACAGAAGCAGCTTCGTGACTCGCTAGTAACTATCTTAGCCCAACTGTAAACCGGCTGTCTTCATCCAAAACACAGCCACTGTTAAGGATGGATTTTCAACCAGGTTGACCAAAGGGTTTGAGAAAGTCCAGTCTTTATGTTTAACATGCTACACTTTAACACATGGTATACAGGGCAGTAAAACATTCCTGCTTAGAGACCACAAATTACATTTGCCATATGGAGGCAGTTAAGATAGCGTTACCACATTAAACAATGTTCTGCTAATGATTTCATTAGCATGGCAGCGTGAAATGCAACATTTTTGGTCTAGGGTGTAAACTGAGGCCATGAAACAGTCAAACTGGCAGTAAAATAAAACAGCTAGAGCTGTAAGTGTAAGAACATTTGGCATGCACCTAAGACCTGTTTCAAACATCTTGTGTATTTATTACTTTTTGCGTATTTATTTTTAGTGTGCATAGTAACTACTAATAGGAAAGTTCTAACAAGCAGAATCTCGGCACTGAATCTATGTTTGTTGCTTATTGGCAGCAGACGCAGGATGTTTGGGAATATGGAGAAGCTGTGTTGAGGGTAAACTGAACATGAAGTATGTCTGATGTGCAGCGGGTGATTCGGGCACTTCCTACCACTCTTTCCTCTTTATTCAATACAAGAATGTATAACATCCTATATTAACAGGAAGCACGGCCTTCCTGATCCACTATGATTCAGTAGCACATTTAATAATGTGTCTTTGTCTCAGCACTTGACAAAAGACTCTAATCTGGATCTGCTTATGAAGCCAAAACCACTGCCAATAAGGAAAAGCTCCCTATAACAAAGAGAATAAAAGGAAATCTGGGAATTCCATTCTGTCCAGCTGTCAGATCATTCCTTTTTGAATGATGTCCCAAACCCTTTATAGGTGATATTGACCTACTGATGTATGTGCATATCTGTACTGTAATCTACATGCTCAGAAAGTCATTTCTCATGGCTGCTAACGTTAAACACGGACACAGGCGTTAAGTGTGTCATTGTTTCGACATGTACACATAGACATGCCACAGAAAACGTCTGAGGCCATAGGCTGTGCATTCCATCATTAGAGGGTCGACATGCATTGTCCCACACACGCCCGGAATCCCCCATAGGAGACTGGAAATGACCTCATCGGACAACAATGACAGAATGCCCCATTGTGTTTTGTGTGTACAGTTTATACCGGACTGGTACATTAATCATACCATCTTCATTTCAAATAAAATCCTGCAATTGTAACCATAATAGAAACAAGGCAGGAAGTTGTAATCCAATGATCTACACCAAACACGTCTGACAGCGCAGTGTAGCATGGCACGTAGCATTGTGTACAATAGAAGCATTCGGCTGAACACGGGTCCACTAATGCTATGGACCAATCAGCTCTAAGCTTAGTTCTGCATTAGACTGAACTACAGTTTTACAACAGAAAACAAAAATGTAATTCTTAATTCAGAAATTCAACTCCTTAAATATTTTCAACTAAAATGCATTTTTCCATGTTAGTATTGCTGCATGACAAGCACATGACAAAAAAAGTTTAACAACAAAATGTTTCTTCTTTTACTTACTGAACAATCTGATCTGAGTTCAGGGTTCAGTTTTATATGTATGTATGTATGTCTATGAAAGTGACATGAATTGATTTATGGAGTTGTGACTTTCCATCTGGCCGGAACTCTCTGGGGTTACTATCCCACTATAACACAGTAGAAACCATTTTCTCCATCTGTTCTCTCAGGGAAACTAGTGGCCATGCTGAATTCACTGCCATAGATGGCAAATGAGAGTGAGCAGATCTCCAAACTGCTCTCATAAAGTTAAAACACACACACAGATACACACTACACGTACACACAATTATTTCAGTCTCTACCCTAGAGTAAAATGATTATTAGCAGAAGTTAGTTGAGTTTGTTAATGCTAATACTTGTACACAGCTGACAACAATCAATATGTGCAAAGTCTGTTGATCTTACTTGCAGATTTGAACTTTTCACAAGAATTTCGATGAATAAAACACAACAGAACACATTGCTAGTGTTTGTGTCATGAAACCATCTCTTGTTTGCAGGAGGCCCATGGATTTGCAGTATGCCACTGCTATCTCTATTTTGTCAGGGCAATTTTAATGGTGTATATCGTGCAGCAGGTATTCATAGCAACAACAAAAACATAAACTTTCTAACACACACCAGATGTTTTGTAACAGTAAGCATTTAGCTCACTAATCTACCCCAGGGCTCAAGCTAATTAAAAACACACTGTTATTGTTTATAGCCATGGTTGAGGAAAAATTTTACATATCTTTCCACCTTTTTCATCTTATTTAGTTTCTCACAGTATGTTTCCCGTGAGCCTTGTTAGATCAAGGGCCAAGATGGTAACTGTCAGCGCTCGTCTGAAGGGAAAATGAAAAACTTGTTGAAGACTGAGGCAGCGGTTTGAAGATTACTTATTACACTAGAAAGTCACAGTTCTGGTCATGTGAATCACGGCGTGACTCCATATTAACTCGCTGTCAGGTTGAGAACGTTATGGACAGAACATACTGTACACATGTGAAGCAGAAATATGCTCATACGTGCACACACACTAAGAGAGTCCTGACATATCAGATTGACAAAGTATGAGAGGCAAAGAAGGGCGAAGTAAGAATTTAATTATCCAATTTACAATAAAAAAGTGGAAAGTTAAAAGGTAATAATTCCCAGGCATGATTTTGGGAACATGTGGAGAAGAAAATGGCTGTGTTCCAGTTCTCGTTGTTTTCAACAGGGCTTATTTTCAGGTTTTGTTTCAATTGATTGCAGGTATACATTCATCTCTTGAGAATACAATGCTTCTTATTTTCTCTGTGGATACTTCTAATGTATCCTGTTACTGTTGCAAAGTGTGAGTGGACTGAATTGTTAACTAACCACCTAGCTAACAGGGAACGTTCTCAGAATGTTGGTCAACATTTTCTAAATGTCCTTACAATTAGTAGAACTTTTTTAACATTATATATTATATATATCAAAAACATTATTCTTAAGTTGTTAGTTGAGCATTTTAAAAAGCTGCAGAATTAAAAAAAAATTTGAATAACGTATTTATAATCAAACAATGTTAATACAATGTCTAAAAAAAACATGGAAGTTTTGAATGTTTCTAGAGCTTTTTAAAAAAACATTTTTTGTTACTTAATTGAAATGTTAGGGAAACATTCTTACAACCTCAAGTTGTTAGCTGGGCAATTCAGACAGCTTTGCTAAGTCGGTTGAGCGATTTTTCAAACAAGAAAACAACAACTCAACAGACTCTAAACAGCTGAAAGAAATAAAGAACAGATGACTAGATTGTGGAAGTTTTGTGAATGTTTCTCAGATCAGTTCATTGTGTTTTACAGCTGCAACACCAATGGTTAGCATTCCTGTTCATCTCATTTTCAACACAGAAAGTGCACAGCCTGCATCCAGCACATTTGTCCATGAGTACTTAGAAGACAAGTCAACCTGAGCCAATGATGTCCCTGATGCTGAATGCTGATTGGCTGCCTGCTATCACAGCTTTTCTCTATTAACTGTATAAATCAACAGTGAAAAATAAGCAATCATTATGTGTAGAGCCAGAGCAATTTGTACTTGTAATGACTGAGTTGGTTGTTAGAGTTAGTGCTCTTAACTTATAAAGTGACAAGGGACATCCATCATCTCTGCCAAAAAGACGTCTCACTGTATCGTGTCATGAGGCCATTAGAACACCATCCAAAGCTCTGAAAAGTGACAAGAGAGCAAAAGAGTTCCACAAGGAATCGCTAAAAGTGTCTCTGAGAGGCAGAGCATGTCTCCTATGACATTCCTGCTTGTCTGAGTATTTATGCCAGAGATAAATTATTGCTTATTAACATAAAATCTGCAACACATTCCATCACACAGTCAAGCACATTTTATGAAGCACACATTCTGGGAGGAATCAGGGGAGGTTTATTTTTAAAATATGACTCTCAGGCCCCAGAACATCTCATTCCAGCTGGGACAGATTTTGTGTTGTCACACGACCTTTCAGGGGCATGTCCCACCCGGGTCCTGTTTATCCGACGTCTACAGGTCAACCTGTCTGTACACTGATGCTTAACCATGTCCTTTACACTTCTGGTGTTGATTTTCCTCAGTGGTGTGGATTTATGTGTTTGTAAGACTTTTGTTCCAAAACCTAGTACGCTTCCTACATAGGCAGCATTTTAAGGCATTATAGGTGTGCTCCAGACAGTAAACCTGTTCAAAAATGTAAGCAGCATGATTATTTTGCCGACTAAGATGCCATTTTTAGGCCAAACTCAAAAACGATCAGATATACTGGACAAAAGGATATCCCATAATGCACTGCAACAAACCTACAAAAATCCATGCGATGTGGTGTATGAATTAACAGAAAGTAGATTTAAAAATAAAAATAGTTTAATCTAAATAAAAATGGACTATTTGACCTGATATTTATAAGCCTTTTGAGGTATCACACTTGTGTCAAACTGTATTAAAATCAGTTATGAGTTGAGGGCCTTGTGCACTTTTTGAGAAAAGCACTTTGTGTTTGATACATTGCAATAACACAGCCTAAAGAGCATACCAAACCTGCTACTTATAAGTATCCATATTAGGTAGCTTAGATACTGCCTTTGAAGGTATCTCACTAGGTTTTGGAAAAGAGCCTACATGTTTTTGTGGAAGTGGCCCCATTTCAGCCCTTGTTGTCTGCCTCATCAAAGTCATTTTTCTGTGTGGTCAACACTCTGTATGTCTGAAGTTAATCAGATCAATGTGGAGAATGGAAGTTCCAACTAACCCTTCGGCCATGGAGGGGTTTCCCATGTCTTGAGAGAATGCTGAAAGCCTATGGCTATGTCCTTCTGTTCACGAGCTATCATACAATAACTGTTAACATTCTGTCATTAAAATGGCTTCATGTTAACACACCCACAGTCACACGCAATGAGTCTTATACATAGTTATATTAGGATATGTTTATTCTGTCAACATTCAGGCTACTAAAATATGTGTTTGAGAGAGTGTTTTTGTAATGAAAAGAAAATGTAAGATGGAATTTGGAATCATGTCTACCATATTGCAATAGTTCCCCGAACAGTAACTGTTAGCTCTTCAAAACAGCTCCTCTCTCTCATGCTTTATATATAAGCTCTAGTCATTAAACCTCTTTTACATCAACAAATACTTTGTCAGTGATAAATGCCAATGAAGTAAACATGACCCTGTGTTTATACAGTAGTTAAACTACATGCAAATACTATGTGAATATCCAATAATTCATTTTTATTTTCATTTGTTTGTTTTTCATTCCTTGCCACAATCACATAATATGAAACGTAAAAACTTTGCACTGAAATGTTTTTGTCTGTAAAGTTGCATTGCCTTGCGAAAAGCACTGTATAAGTCAAACTGAATTCAATTCAATTTACATTTTGTTTGTTAGTTAGCCAGATCATTTGATTAATACAGAATATGGATGTTTGGATGCTCATAAAGAGGCTGGTAAATTTATAGCATTTGTACTGAATATTTTCCCTCTTGTGGGAAAGCACCAGACATTGAGAAAATTCGCAGTGAGATCCAAATGGAACGAGAACACAGGTCAGACTCTAAAAACAGGAGTAAAAGCCTGAAACGTGAGAAAAGAGAAAGGTGGGAAACAAACAGCAAAAAGCTAAGAAAAGATACAAGAATTCAGAGGCACTCCTCTGTGTTTAATCTGGCTACAATAAGCCTTGTTAGGCTGACAATGATAAAGCTCCTGAACTAAACAGACATGGAAGGCAGAAAAAAATGTGTTTGGGGTTTCTACAGGGGCTGTCAATTTGGAAAAGGAAAATGGGAAAAATGTGATTAAAAATGTACCACCCATACAAGCACTACAAAATATGGTGTTCAAGATTCTGAAAATCAGCAGGGTGACGTCATTTTATATAAATACATAATTACAGACCACATGCAGATTAATGTGAACTGTGCACCAGCAAAAAGTTTGTTTAATGATCTTAAAAACTGAATAATATGTTGACTAATACAGCCATTTTTTGTTATGTGTATTCAGGCATCTTATCAGCAACAACAACGCCATGTTTAAATGATTTTTATGTGTGTGTTTTATATACAATCATTGATATATGTGGTTAATTTGATTACTTATTAACAATATAATTTAATTAACTCATTTACAATATTTAAGCTACTGAAAACTAGTTTTGAGTGAGGAAAGTTTACAGCAAGCTGTTTCTGAAGTCTTACGTGAGTCTGAGGGCCATGAAAAGTGTTTGCTGCTTCCTCTGTGGCCTCCAGAGAACAAATGCAGATGAAAGGTGAGGAAATGCTTTCTGCTGGTTTTATGCTCACAAAGGCGATACAGTAAGACAGAGCAATGTAAGATATGGCACGCACACACACACACACACACATATGTAGATGTCACTGTTAATGCTCTGCTATATTACTTCACCTCGATATTAAGGATATCATGACTCCCTCAGCCAAATGCAATGACTTTCCTTCAGCTCATGCGCAAGCAAACAATCAACTTTCATTGTTTTAGAGACAGGAAATCTCTCCACTTGATGTCCAGATCAGATCAGGAAGGACTGGGATGGAACATCAGGTTATTATGTTTTCGGAACAGACGCAGTTACTCTGCTCTATATTTAGGGCAGCGTGTCAGACGTGCCTCAGGTTTAATAATTAAAATAACATCTGTGTCTGGTTTCAGTCTGATACATTTCCAGCTGATATAGAAGGTCTTCCACCACATCCTCTAAGGTCCAGACTGAGTGTCAAAGGTCACGGGCGACTAAAGTTGAACAGAACAGTGGGAGTCAAAGAATGTTGTTAATTTAATGGGGATTTTTATCAGACACATAAAACATAATAGTTCACTCTTACGCTGGATGAGTCAACTGATATTTTTTACTGTGCCAAACCTATCCTGAGAGTTTCAGTCCTCTTATCATGTGCTGCAGCTGAGATATAAAAGCATTATTCAAATTATTCAGTATTAAAATGCATTAGTATTTAAAACATAGGTTGGATCACTTTTGGCTACTACTGTAACTGTTAGTGCTGCCTTTGAGGGGAAATGTGCTAGTACTCAACCAATCAGGCTTTCAGTCAACAAAACAGGTGAAGACATCTTGAGGGACCCGAGCCATATATAGTG